>MJEU01000076.1:0-98241 GCA_001748505.1 Sporisorium iseilematis-ciliati | reverse complement strand
AGCCTGAACATCGTAGTCAGACGCCTTACCATTGGGCCAACCGGCCAATTGATGTACAGATGCTCAACTATTGCATACATATAGCTTCCGACGTTTAACCCGATGGAGAGTGTATTTCTATTGCGTACCACTTCGTTGAGCATCGGCAAGCTTGTGGGTTTGCAATCAGCTGTATTCCAGTCTATGAAGAGAGTCTAAGGCCATGCCTAAGGTAAAGATAAGGACCAGTCGCGAGAGTCACGGCGACAAAGCCAGTCAGAACCAGCACGACCACCATCTCTCGCATCAGCCAGCGCCACTCGCGGGCAAGCTGCATGAACCTTTCCTTGTCTTCAGGCACGTCCAGGTGTGCGTTCGACTGAGTCTCGACGTTGACTCTTTCTCCGTCTTGCTTGTTAGTCGTCTGCTCTGTTTGTGACGGCATTTCAAACTTGGTGCGCTTGTCTCCAAAGCTCCACACAATGAGCCTACGTAGCAAGGGTCGCGTCAGCTCGAGTTTGTGATTCTCCCAAGACTGGCGAGGGTAGAAGCGGCCAAATAGGATCGGAACTTGCATTCCCATAAAGGCGATATCGCTCAACACTTCTCGCCTAGCCGATGACGCAGGCAAGCTCAACGAGTCGGCGAGCGACTTGCCAAGAAGACGGCGCGAGATGGCCACGTGTGCTGATAGCGGTGTATGGAAAGGTGGCCGATCGGCGCATGCAATGAGCACAGGGATGGTCGGGCCCTGCATTCTAGGCCCAGGGCTTAATCCGCTTGTGTCACTTCGCTGGCTGTCAATGACCTCGACTTGGCTGAAGAGGTGCAGGACGGTGCACCACAATGTACGATCGGCTGCCTGAGCATCCTTGAAAGCGCGGCGCAAGAGAGCAGGCTCGATGCCCATGTAAAAGCCAACATGCCTCCAAAGCGCAATGTAGTCCTTGCGCTCCTGCGCAGTTGGAAGGATGCCGATCCTCTGCAACATTGACAGCGGAGCCGAAGAGAAAGCACACAGCGTGCCAAGCAAGTCTTCCTGATTGATCGGCACGCCGTTCTTGTCGACATCATAGCCGTCGTTGTCAGTGCCCGCGGCTTCATTTTGACGCTTTTCGACGAGTTTGAGGACCCGGCGTCGTACATTGGTGTGCAACAGCCGCACCCGAACAGCTGACTGCCAGCCATCACCACCTGATTCCGGTGGCGAAAGGGCCGCACTGCCTTCAGCAGGGCTTGAATCTGATGAATCAGTCGACGACGAAGCGGCAATGCTGGGAGGCAAGAGGCTGTCCGCTTTCTCCATCACATCCAAAACAAACTGAGTGGTCTCCATAAGGCGATTCCATGTGCGGTCTGCACGCGCTTTGTCCATTTTGAAGGTGCGTCGAAGCTCTTCTACTGTGGGCAGCGAAGGCGGGCTGCCTGACTTCAAGTCTTCTTCTAATCTCGCGTTTGCAGTAGGGACCAGGTATGCCGTCTGTTTGAGCACTTGGGTGATCCTCGGCGATGCAAAGCCACCAGCAAGGCTGAAGTGGAGAAGTACGGTGAGCATCGGGCCAGCATAGCGATAGAAGACATCCTGCCCTCTTCGTATGACCTCGGCTTCGGCTTCTAGTTCTGCTTCCAGATTTCGAGCATCGATGGAGGTGGCGTCTTGTGGCGCCCAGGTAGGCAACGTAGGAATGGGTTCTTCTTGTCTGGTGGAAGAAAATCTTGGCCATTGTTTGAGGCTGGCAACTGCATCTGCCCCGTAGTGGGACTCGTACCAATCCAGACCTAGAGCGCCTGCACCAGGTGGCGGTCTTCGGTCAACGGCTTTCCAGAAGGATGAGCAATGCGCCTGATCCGGACTTGATGCATCGTCTGAACATGCTTGATCGTAGATCTTCCGTAAAGTATCGCTGGAAATCTGCTTTGCACTTGACATCTCCGCCGAATCGATTTGGTCCAAGGCCTTGTCGGCTAAAGGGTCACCGAGACTTCGCAGCTGTTCCAATTTGTGAGGATGCAAGCATCTTTGGTCCCACTCAACAATGCGGTCCCAGGCCTCAATCATGTCGCCGTCCTGCACAGCATCGCCCCTGCTCCAATCGACTTGCTGTTCGTGTCTCAAGCCTCTACCTTTAGCTTGCCACTTGAGTATGCTTGAGGCTTGAATGCGTGACCATATCGAGTTGGTCGGAGGCAGTGGCGCCTCGTGTGCAGAATAGAGATAATCTGTCGGCGATGAGCGGAAGGGCCAATGGAAGACGGCGACATAAAGGTGACAGAGGATGTTGATGACCAGATCCCTGACTGGACGCGCGCAGAGCAAGAGCAAAGCCACGAAGACCGTTGAGACGAGAGCAGTCGAACTGAGCGCGTTCATCGCAGCACGGCCGGCCTTGGCGAGGAGGATGTTTGTCATGGTCGTCATAGGTGATGAAGCGAAGGAGCATGAATCGGCATCAGTGGTGAACGAGCAGGACGCAGGAGAGGGCGGTGATAGGGGTTAGTATCGGCCCTGCTCATTGAGGAGGCGCTCGGGCCTTGCTTGCCGTCGTCGCGAGACGGAAGAGAGAGGCTATTGACGAGCTAGGAGGGCGGCAGCCGGATCGCCATTTGAGCGAGCCAGTCGAAGGATACGGAGAGGACTAAGGGGTAAGTCAGTAAGCCGGATTGGCATGAAAGTGTCTCTGTGATGCCAACGCTTTCAGGGTCCAAACGAAGCATCTTGACGGCTCTGCTTGGTAACGCCTTGTATTTCTTCTCTCGGCAATTCAGCTGAGCAGGTCGCTTAGCGTAATGCTGATACTCAGCTCTTCTCGCCTTCAGCAGTGGCAGCTTCTTTGTGGAGGATAGTTTATCAGCATTTCATGCAGGGTCTTGTTCAGACTGAAAAGCAATCTCAAGAGCTGAACAGGACACTCGGACCTGCTGTCATACATGAAGACCGAATCAGTCCACAGCAGTGCACGAACGGATCGTGATCATCGCCCAGCCGGATGATCGCGACTGCGAATGGAGACCTTCTCTATCGAGAGCGGGCAAAGAGGAACCCGCCGTGTTGTGACAGCAACACGACCGAAAAATCCAATCAAAAAATGAGGTCGAGAAAAGTCGCCGAAAAAGAAAAAGAAGGGTCCAAGTCGCAAAGCACTCAGGCACTGCGTGCTCAAGCTTTTGGCTGAGTCGAGTTGGCGCGAGTCGCTTTGGCCACTCTTTCTTCTGTTCTTCTGATTCATACTCACTACTGGCAGATGTCAACCACCACCGACTGTTGTCTGATCACCACTTAGCGGCGAGAGGTATCGAATGACATCGGCGACAGTGTCGATTGCATCAACATGCCGGTCGAAGCGCCAACAGAGGCTGCCTCTGCCATGACGCTGACGGCGACTCTCTCGGACGTCACGGGACTGGCTAATCTTCTCAAGTCGGTCGCCATTCAGACGGTCAGTATCACGTCCTTGTCATCGCCACGCTCTCAATGCTGACAGTCGCCTAGCGATTTACGCTTCACGACCACTTTTTCCGTCCCTACAGCACGCCGTCGTCATCGCATCAAGTTCCGGACTGGAGATCGTCACCGAGCTCAATCGCACGCTCCAGGCTCATGCCTACCTCTACTCGCACATGTTCGACTCGTACCACTTCCAAAAACATTCTGACAATGACCGCAGGGCCACGTCGGCACGCACCAGCAATGGCCGGAAGCGGCCTCAGAATCGGACCAAAACCGGTCACCAGCAAGATCAAGACGCCGGAGTTCAATCATCTACCGACTCTTCCGATCAGGAAGACAGTCAAGATCTGACCGGGTCGCTGTCAACAACCAATCCTCGTCGCAAGCGCAGACCCGGAGCTGAGGACGCAGAGTCATCATATGGACAGGAGGCTGGCAGAGCTGATGACGAGCCGGACAGCGTGTCATTTGAAGTCAATCTTCAAACGTGGATCTCTTGTCTCAACATTTTCGGTGGCGTGGGGCCTTCGCGCCCCCACGGGAATGGGATCAGCAGCAGTCATTCAGGCTCTCGATCCGATCAGGGCGGTGGCTCATCTACCGGGCGAGGCTATCATCGCACGCGCGACGGCACCGCTGATCCTTACGGCGCTGATCGGGGCGCATCTGTCGAGCGCGGTCTGGATCGAAACTCGTTCTCAGCCGCCGTCAAGTCTACTCGCATGAAGCTCAGCTATCAAGGTCACGGAAATCCGCTCGTCCTCGAGCTCGAGCAAGAAGCGAATGTGCTGACTCGTGTTTCGATCTCCACCTACGAGCCAAGTTTTCTCACGGACATGGTCTTCGATCCGCACAACATGGTAGCTCAAGTCATCGTTGGATCCGAGCTCATGCAATCCGCCTTTTCAGAAATCGATGCTAGCTGCAAGAAACTCTCGATCCTCATGACCTCGCCCCACTCAGATCTGATGCACGAGGGGGACGAGCGATCCGATCCGTCAAGACTCACACGAGATGCTGACAGAAGCGCATCGACGAGCATGCTCAGATTTAAAGCTATCTCGGACACAGGATCGTCAGAGATGGAATTCCCAGCCAGTTTGTCATCTGCAGACCCCACCGGCGTGATCGAGAAGTTTCTCGCCCTCCCTGGCAGCGCAGAACAGTGGTATGATTTTACGTTGCTCTCACGCACCATGGCGGTTCTGCGATCCTCGATCAAGACATCACTCAGAATGGACGAAGCCGGTCTCATAAGCTTTCAGTTCATGATGCCCAAGTATCGACGCACGGCTGTTGCAGGTGGGGCAGCAGGAGCTGCTGCAGGCCAAGCTGCGCTCGAGGATGAGCAAGATGCTTTCTGCGAGTTTTTGGTGAGTACCTTGAGCATATCCTATTAGTCGCCGGCCTCAAGCTCTTTTCAATGCGCTGACTATCTGCGATAAACCCTTTTCTCCCTTGCTACCACCGAATCGAACCTAACCATGAAACCCGACGCTCGACTCCCTCCAACCTGATCACGGCCTTTTCTTCGCTCCTCACGTTCGATTTCCGCGGAACTATCACTTGAACACCCGCATGGGAACATCGTGGTCGCTCGCCATTCGTTTGCTCACCCACCGTTGCCCTCCTTTTATGTTACAAAGTGCTGCCCGCTCGACACAAGCACCTTGATCGTTTAAGTGCATGGATAAGCAAACACACCAGATCATGCTGATTGAGCCGAACTTTAACTATCAAGCAAATTCAAGGCAACCATATCATCCTTCAGATCGTGTGATTGAGCGTAGAGTAGTGTCCGTTGCGGTGAGAGGTTGAAACTCACCGATGCAAAGGGCAGCGGTCCAGAGTTTCGTCTAGATCATCTGCTGCATGCATGACGCCTGCTGACGACCTCGACCCTGTCACGCTGGATTGCGAGGAACTCGTTTTACCGCGGCTTTCGTCAGCGCGGAGGAGTGTGTGCGAGGGCTGCATGTGAGCACGTGGAGCGATTAGCGATCTTACGTCGCCAAACGCTAGACCGGATCAACGTGTGCCAAGCCTTTTCCTCGTCAGTCATTCAGCAGCTCGCTCTCGCTTGGCTGCAAGCGAAGTCCTTTTCTCGACGAAAGACGCGCTAATGCATGGCGCACTTGCATCGCAGCATGCAACCGACCTTGCGTTTTTCTGGTTACGACCGACTCAATCGCTTGCTTACAAGCTCTAAGGTGACGAGACCACCCCGTTGCGTCGGTTCTTCACGGTCCGAACCGTCGGAATTCGGGGTCAGATTTACCGAAGACATGATGGGTGGAGAGCGGTCCAGGTCCTGGGGAAGCCACTAGGACGATCTGTTATGTACACATTTCAGATCACAAGGTATCGCACTGGTTGAGCGGAGGAAGCTCAAGCCACCTTGTTCGACCGATCTGCAGGGAGCAAAGCATCGTGGGAAGCGACAAGCTCTCTAACTCGTCCGTCGTTTGGTAGAGACTTGTATAAGAAGGCACCTCTGACAGAAGAAACGAAATGAGCATTCCACCATCGACTTCCGCTTCTGCTTACAGTGAGGTCAAGAAAGGATCATCCAACATGCGCAACACTTCCCTTCTTGCACTCGCTTCGCTTCTGAAGCTGGCCACACTGGTCTCATCAGCACCTACGTCGACTGGCAGCTTGACTGCCGTCACCATGAACGTAGCCGGGCTTCCGGCCATCCTTAACGGCAACGGCGAAGGCGACAAGAAGACCAACTCCGTTGAGATTGGCAAGAAGTTCACCGAGTACACTTACGACTTGATCAACGTTCAAGAGGTAAGTTGCCGCCTTTCGATTTAGCTTCAAGCCACAGTACTGACGAGCAGGCTCTTGTGCTTCATCGCTCACCGCAGGACTTCAACTATCATGCCTATATCTACAACAACGACGACCATCCGTATCGAACACCCACTTCCGGAGGTGTTCCGTTCGGGTCGGGCCTCAACACGCTCAGCACGATCCCGTTCAAGGACCTGTCCCGCGTCAAGTGGAACAAGTGTAACCTGAACGAAGGTGATTGTCTCACTCCTAAGGGCTACACTGTTGTTACTCTTCAGCTACCTACCGGTGGCGAAGTCGATCTGTACAACCTGCACATGGACGCCGGCTCTGATGATGGTGACTCGACCGCACGCACGTCCAACTTCAACCAGGTGGCTGAAGCCATTGCCAGCCGATCTGATGCTGCTGGCCGCGCTGTCATTGTGATGGGAGACACCAACAGCAGATACACGCGACCCAAAGACAATCTTGTGTCTTTCCTGTCGCAAACCAAACTTGTTGATACCTGGGTGGAACTCGTCAGAGGAGGCCAAGCGCCTGCTTCGACCGATGCGGCTTTGCTGTGCTCTGATCCGATCCCGACTACAACCAACTGCGAGGTTGTCGACAAGGTCTTCTACAAGAGCGGAGGCAATGTGACGTTGAAGGCCTCTGACTGGCAGTATCTGGGTACAGAGTTCACCGACGCTGAAGGCAACCTTCTGTCGGATCACATTCCAATTTCTGTCAAGTTCACTTACACTTCGGCTTGAGTTCGCTCCTGATGGCTACTATCCCTCTTCGCCGCGCACTCTTTGTGTTAGAACACCATGTACCAGAAACAACACCAAATGAAAGCACAGCATGTGAAGTTGCGCCACCAAGTCTGTACCGAGAAGCTGGTCCCAAATTTCGCGGATCTTGCCCACTTGGAAGCTTCTGTTCGCGGCGACTCAGTCTGTGAGTGTCTGTTGCCTGTGAACATGGGCCCACACAGCTGCCTTCGGAATCGTCGGATTTAGAAATTGCTGCATGAAATGACGTACAATTCCGCACCTTTGCGGTCGATTCAGGGTTTCTATTTCTAAGCTTGCCTGCCATTGGTATCCGCCGTCTGCCTGAACAGCTTGTCTCCTTCCGCAGCGTGATGTTCCGCCGGAACGACGATCGCTCAACCTGCAACTTTTCCGCCGGAGCACGCTTTGCTCCTGTCAAAACCATGTTCGATTCGGTTTAAGACGGATATTGAGCACATTGGTACAGCGGTTTGGCTGTCCAGCAACGACTCTCGACTCTCGACGTTCGTATCTCACTTGCTGCTGGTGTAGAGACATCCGAATGTGCTTCAGATTCGAAAGTTTAAATAGACCTTGGTCAAGACGACCATCTTTCATGATGCTCGCACCAACCGACATTCACCTACAAAAGCAGACGAACATACAAATGGTCTCGTCATGAGACACTCGGCAGCCAGTTCTTCGACCTCACAGGGTACATCGACGCCCAACACAATCACCAACGGAATCAATCAAGACAAGATGGCCGAGATAGAGCAGCCTTGCAGCGCAAGCGACTGTGTGCTCGAGACGGGGTTAGCGCAAGCAAACAAGGAGCAAGCAGAAGGGACAACCGAGGACAATCAGCAGCAGACGGAGCCATACTGTGCTTTCACAAAGAGTTCGAAGCTGTTCATCGTCATTACCGTGTCTGTGATCAGTTTCTTCTCGCCATTTTCGATCAACATTTACATTCCTGCCTTGCCCCAGATCTCGCACATGCTACATACATCAGAAGGTGAGTGAACGACCGAACGCTGCGGTGAAGTGATGCATAGACTGAAAGTTCAATCTCTGGCCTCGTTCAAAGCCGCTACAAATGTCACGGTGACGGTCTTCATGATCGCACAGGGACTCTCGCCCGTCATCTGGGCGCCTTTGTCAGATGTAAGTTTGAGGCTCGCCTTCATGACTTCGCCGCAGTTGACCACTCTTGCTCACTGAACTTTCGAATCAATCGACTCGTGGACAGGTTTTCGGTCGCAGACCCATCTACATTCTGACGTTCTTCATCTTCTTTGTTGCAAATCTGGGACTCTCTTTCACCAATGTCTACTGGCTTTTAGTCGTCTTACGCATGGTCCAAGCGGCTGGAGCTTGTAGCGCCATTGCAATTGGCGCTGGCACCATCGGCGACGTGACCGAACGCAAGGAACGAGGGAGCTATATGGGCTACTATGCGCTCGCGCAATTTACCGCACCTGCCATCGGACCAGTGATTGGCGGTGTCCTGGCTCAGAGATGGGACTATCACGCTACATTTTTCTTCCTGACGGCAATCTCTGGCCTACTCTTGATCTTTATGGCGCTCTTTCTGGTCGAAACTCTCCGTGTTCTGGTGGGCAACGGCAACGCACGCACGTTTGGCATCTATCGCCCTGTGATAGAGCCCAAACTGACGGCCTCTGTGGCGAGCAAACCTCGCCCTGCAATGAGGAATCCGCTTCAAGGTCCCCTCGAATTTGGATTTCATCGTCCGTTCTTGGTCTTCGCTCGACCCGAGACCGGCCTGGCGATCCTGGCCTTCTCGATGGTGTACGCAACCTACTACCTGTCGTGCTCAGCGCTGCCCTATCTGTTCAAGAAGGTCTACGGCCTTGATGAACTGCTGATCGGCGTATGTTTCATTCCAAGCGGTGTCGGCAGCGCCCTTGGAACGGTGCTGGCTGGCAAGATCCTCGATTGGGACTACGGACGAGCGTTGAGCAAGAACGAGCCCTCCGTTAAGGTGACACGTGCACGGCTCCAGTCGGCGTGGATCTACTTGCCTTGCTATGCGGCGTCGCTTTTGGCCTACGGATGGTGCGTTCGTGCACACACTCACATCGCCGCTCCGATCGTGTTCCAGTTCACCAGTAAGTAGAATACTCTGGATCGGAGTCGATCGTGCAGTATGCTAACTCTGTACTTGTTTTGCGCCAAATCAGTGGGCATCTTCTCGACCATGTACTACACCAACGTCAACACACTCATCGTCGACCTTTACCCTGGCAAAGCAGCCAGCGCAACGGCCGCCGTCAATTTCGGACGCTGTCTGCTTGGTGCAGTCGCTGTCGCAATCGTGCAGCCAATGATTGCTGCCATCGGTGCCGGTTGGACTTTCACAATCGCAGCACTTCTCACCCTTGTGATCGGTCTCACATGTCAGGCGCTCATCTACGTCTACGGTGAGGAGTGGGCCGCTCGCAAAAGCTCCTAGCCCCATCCTTGGTTCTATCGCAGTGTTCGATACCCTTCTGATCTTGTACAATATTCTCAGAATGAACGTCGCATGTCACACGATTCAATTGTCATCATCGACCTGTAGACGATCCCTACAAACCACGTTGACGCTGCACCGTACGCTACCTTGGCATTCATGATTCAGAATCAAAGTGATCCAACGGCGTCTTCCGCTACGGCATTCCGGATCGCTGGACCGTCGCCAACGCTGGATCCGTAGCTGCTGCGCTCGGCACGGAAACGGAAGCGGAAGTTCGGATTGAAACAATGTTGCGGTGTTAGACAGCGTGAGACGGAACGGCGTTCAACCTGTGCGCAGCATTTTGGCGCTTCGGAGATCACCGAACGTCAAGACGCGCGTGGAGAAGACCGAAAAAAAGCATCGAATCTCGGCTAGATCGAAGCTTATCTTTTTATCTTGCTGCATGGTTTCTCGGGATCTGAGTGGCTTGGCAAGCCATCCATCTGCATGGCACTGAACGAACCACTCATCCTGCTTGGTCACGGAAACTTTCTCGTAGAGAAGTCGGACGAAGTGTGGCGATCGAAGTCGAGCCCATCCGTATAAGTACAGTCCACGAATCGTTGCGTTGGCAGCTCTGTTCAGCCTCAGCAACCTGCCTCATCAACCTTCCAACATTGTCGCCATGGTCGTGCCTCTTCCATCTACGTCTCGAATCACCGTGCAGGCTCTGCCTCTTGCGAAGGGCTCCAGGGTCGACTTCGGTGCCCAAATCTGCGGTGCGGACCTCGAAAACATCTCGGCAAACGATTTTGACGTGATCCGAAAAGCCCTGTACACGCACCAGCTGGTCGTCTTCAAAGATCAGGCGCAACTCTCGGCTGAAGCTCAATACAATCTCACACGCCTCTTTGATCCCGAGTCGGAGAGCTACGGTCATGGCAAGGCAGTCGGTGCCAAGAGCGTGCTCCACCCTGACCTGAAGACCATCCCACGCCAGCCTCAAGTACAAGTCATCGGCAACGGCCCCGTCGCTCGCTACGAAGGTCTCGAGAACATCACACTCAAGCATCCTCACCATCGCACCTTTCACCGCGATCCAGTACCTCTCGAGGACGATCGCGACATCACGCGGTTCTTTCGCTGGCATATCGATGCTGCGCTCTACGGTTTGGAACCACCGAAGGTGACGAGCCTGCTGGCGGTCAAAGTGCCCAAGACAGAGCAACAGATTCTTGCATACGATGACGGGAGCGATGACAGAATCTCGGTCCCTCGAGGCTCGACCGTGTTTGCAAGCTCTTATCGGATGTACGACCTGCTCAGCGAAGAGGACAAGAAGTTCGCACGCGAGACCAAGGTTCAGTATGCCCCACACCCGTACGTGTGGATGGCCAACGCCAGGTCACGCAGCGACGGACTGGGTATGCTATCTGAAGGACTTGAGTTGGACCGATCGAGCCTGCCAGAGGTCGACGAGACAAAGATCAAGGTGTACCCGATGTGCTGGCGAAACCCGGTGACGGGCAAACTAGCCTTGCAGGTGCACCCGTCTGCGATCGAGAAGCTTCACCTTGCAGATGGAAGCGTGATTGATGATCTGGAACAAGTCAGAGAGATCGTGCACAGGCTGCAAAGGCCAGGCATCGCGCCTGAACTGGTGTACGCTGTTGACTGGGACGAGGGCGATCTTGCGCTTTTCAACAACCACGGCGTGCTGCATTCGGTGACGGGCTCTTTTCATCCAGAGGAGGTGAGGATCTTCCGACAATGCAATTTGGCCGCCAGCGAGCCTCCTCTCGCACCCTGAGGAGGTGGACGACCCCTTGTGCTATACTGTAAATACCTTCCAAGCCTCCAAAATACCTGACAATGACGAATCTTCTCACCGACTTAGCACAACTTCTGCCTCACTTCGAGACGTTTGATTGGCGTATGCTCAAGGCTGGTTAACACCATTCGACCGAAGTGAGTGTGTTTGTCTCTCAATGACCGCGCATGAATCTTCCCCGGCAAGTAGTGGCCGCAGCGTTGTCTCTCAATGACGCGCATGAAGCTGTCGTATCGGTCGGTACCCTTGACCTCCCATGAACTTGCTTTGGTCAAAATTTGTTGACTCTTCCCTAACCACCACCACCATTAAACCGAAACGCTCCGATGACAATCCAATCGCTTCTAGCAGACGCTAGATGGTCTCGATTGTATCCGCTCTATTCGTTCGTCCCCCTACCTAACGATCTGGTCATCATGCCTAACGAGCCGAGGCACTTTATCTTTAACGGAGCCGATTTGGCGCTAGCCGAGGTGATCAACGAGCATGGGTTTAGGAACCACACCAGCTTTACGTCGGGAGAAAATGATGAATGGTCGATTTCTGAACGCCAGCCACTAGCGAATCTTCCGACTTATCTGGCACAGAGAGAGGGCCGACCATGCATTGATTTCAATACAGACCATGTTGTTCCGACTGCAGATGCTGACGACAACGACGAGTAGGGTGCTATCACGCGACGCCGTACCTATCTGTTCGAGGCATTTGAGTTGACAGGTCAAGGAGATTGCTCGGGGAGCCAGGACTACAATCGTACCGCAAAAGCAACATCTGTTGCAACTGTATGTCCGCTCTTGATAGTGTTGCCATGCGGGGCAGGCAAGTGAAAAACGTCGGAACGGCTTGGCCGCACCACAACTGTCGTACCATACAATACCGCACCAACTACGAGTCTGACCCCGGCCAAGACTTCTGCCCACCTATGACCACCTACTTCTGCGCCGCAAGTCTGTTTTGCTCAACTTGCTGATGTGTGACTCGCATCTCCTTTTTTTTTTTTGCTGTTAGACACTTTTTGAGCCTCCTCAGAACAGCTGCCGGTGTAAAGTTCGCTCACTACCTCACTTTGAAACGGTGTGCTCGTTCTGTGCTGCAGTGAATGCTGGGTATATTGCAGATGAGAAAAGGAGACCGTAGCGAGCTGAAGCCTGCAGCTGTAGACGGGTATCTGCTAGTGAATGACGATGCTGAGAGTGATGTTTTCTAAAAGCCCTACTGACTGAAGGTAGAGATAATTGTCCGTGAGAGAGAATCGAGAAGGCAAGCTATGTGAGGCTTTTCCAGCCACTTCGAAGCGCTTCTGCGCAGTCATCCTTCTTGCGGCCAATCTCGATGAAAAAGCCGAATAGCTGGTGGCTGATCAAGTCTTGCCAGATCCGGCTCCAGAGATTAACGATATTGGAACGCATGATGCAGTCGTACATGAGATAGTCGCGCCACTGATAGGTTGCCACGGCTCTTGGGTTGACGAAGATGAGCGGACGCTGTTTGCTGCGGACGTGGATGTCGTAGCTGGGAAGCATACATTCGGAAGCCAAGCATTGGGGATGTGTACGGAAGCGAATGGGACCATCGTCGATTCCGAGGTCGGCCGATGGATTCTTGGTGGATGCAGGAAGGAACCACTTTGCGTCAAAGATGGTCATGCCGTTCCAACAGCTGTTGACAGGGATGACGTCGCCCTTGCGCAAGCCAGAGATGTCTTCCTCGAGCTTGAAGTAGGGCCACAAGGGTGTTGGACGATTGCCTTGGACGTCTCGCATGACCCAGGTGTCGTAGAAACCAAGAGGCAGGTAATCGAGCGCGCAAACCTGGTCGAATCGTCCTTCGTTGGTTGAGAGAAGCTCGAGGACCGACTCTGGGCGGAAGAAGATGTCGTTGAGCCAGATGAGTTTGTCAAAGGTGCGACCGTGCAGACCGTGTACGCCAGCCTGGATTGGATTCAGGGCTTCGTTTCGAATAAGGGCAAGACGCTCTATGCGGTCCATCTCTTGCCTGCGGTTGTTGTCGAGCATGCGGATGCTGTTCTGAACACCACGCAGCTGGAGATCTTGCTGTAATGAAGAGAGGAGCTGCTTTGTGCGGTCCTGAGAATTGCTCTCGTAGATCGAGACGTATACGTTGTCGTTACCAAGGCGCTGGACAAGATCGAGCAGTGAGTCGGAAAATGCAGGGAAGAGATGTTCGGAATTGTACAGGTTGACAGCGACAAAGACGGTCTCGTTGTTGGAGCGGAATTCGGAGAAGTCGGAGAGGCCGCGATGGGTGCTGATGGTGAAAGTCCTCCACGTGACGGTGCAGAGGAGGGCTGCGAGGACGGCAGCTTTGAGATGGTCTCTTCTTGTGGAGCTGTTGTAGTAGTATCTGGAGGCGATGGAAGCTAATGTGATAACGAAGGCAGTTGGCAAGCCAACCCAGACGAGAGCAAGAAAGATGTGCAGGGTTGAAAACATGTGGAAGTAGAAGTGCGCAAAAATCGAGACGAGGAGAGGGAGGCCGACGAGTGTTGGGACCAGCCCTGCCGAAGAACGATCAGCAAAGTCGCCTAGGCGTCGAGCCCATGGTGCTGGGGTCCAGTGATGTTTAGAGTTAGAATGATAGAGCAATGCATCGTCGAGAGAATCGGCGCGGGGCTCGTATGGTGGAGCGTCTGCTTGTAGAGGTAGCAGAGGCACCTTCTGAGAGTGATGTTGGAGCATCAGGGTGACCACGTCTCTATGGGAAGGAAGCGTAGTGATGGTGAGGGTGAGGGTGGTGGTGGTGGTGAGCCGCTAAGCGTGACGAGCTCAGACAGTTGTACAACACACACACACAGACTTTGGTGGGATAGGCAGATTCTGGAGGCGTAACTGAAATGCAGAACAAAGTTGACCGGGCGAGATGAAAGAGGAGCCACCAAAGTGCGACAAAAGGCAGGGTTGCGCAGCTCGAAACGTCCCCACCCTTTGTGCATGCATGCATGCATACGGCACGAGCCTCTGCGGTGAGCTGCTTCGGTCCTTAATGCACGACGGGACAGCTGAACTCATTGGCAAGGTTTTCGGACACACTTTGACTATGCTCTGAGACAATAGACTTGGTCGGCACTCGCAAAAAGTATGGGTTTGGCCGCCAAGTCAATGACCAAGGAGAACGATAAGTTCTTGCTGTCTGCCAAGAACCAGATTGCCGTTTCAAGAAAAGCGCAGGCGAGGTGGCCGTTTCGAGGAAAGGCGGCTCGTGCCAATCGACGAGACGGCGAATCAAAGCTGGTCGGAGAACAACAGACAGAGGCGATTCCCCACCTTCCCAAGTTTTTCCTTTGGGAGTGATTGAAAAGCAGCTGCCACCGAGTGAGAAAAAAGGGTCCTAAAGTAGCCAACGTGCGTTCTGTGGCACGAAGCATGTGAACTTGGAAAAACGATGCATAAAAAAGCGCACCTCTCTGCTCTGCTCTGCAAGTGCTCTGCAGGATCTCGCCGAGGAAGCGCAGACTTGGGAAGAAGAAGAGGAGCTCGAAAGGCTGTGCTAACTTGCTGCAGTCTCGGCGCGCTGGCCATGTGCCGTCCATACAAGAACACGCTGGCTGTGCGTTCTTTCGCTTAAAAAGCTTGTTTTGTTTTTGACAGGTGATCCGCCCAACGCCTCGTTTCAGATTTTCGTATTTTTAGGACTCGACCTGACTTTGAAACCGAAAAAACGTGGTCGAAGTCCCAAATTTCTTCTTTCCAAAATCAAAATCAAAATCAACACAACACACGCAACACCGACGAAGTTCCGAACAAGGAAGCGCAGAGAGGCAAAGTTGACCAGAGGCGCGTGTGTGCCGAGAAGCCGCGCGTTTCCAGACCAGTTTTGCAGCCCAAGCCTAGCCTGGCACGGCTCCCAAGCGCGATCTGCAATGCGAGCGGGCAAAGGGTTGGCTTGCCTAAATCTCGAATTGCTCAAAGTGCTCGACTGCCTGCATCTTTCCAACCGCCGGTTCCACTTCCGCCTCTGTTTGAGAAGCGAGTGCAAAGCAGCGGCTTCACCAGAGCCGCTTCCTCCAGTGCACTCTGGCAAGCCACACTTCATTCATGCAGAATCGGGTGCCAGCTTCTCATCTCTCGTCATGGCTAGGCTCTTCGGGCCGGGAAGCTTTCCGAGACTCGCTGACCTTTCCAAGAATGTCACAGCTCAAAGATACAGGCATCGTCTTCATTTGTCTGAAAGGGTGGGCTGAATTGCAAAAACAAACAGCTCCTGCACTGAGCAGCCGTGACTTTTCGATAAACCTCTTCTGGCTGAGCAAGAATGGCGCCGACGGTGCAATCCCGAGGTGCGGCGGATGTGAGATTCCGCGCAGGGTTCTCTTCGCGTCGGCTTGCACTTGAGTGGTTCATTCTTGCCCCTCTGCAAGCCGTGAGCTGCGTCGGGTGTTGCTATCCGATGATCACCAATGCGTGCTGATCGTTTGTTTCCCTCTCGCCAATCGCTTTTCCGGTGTCGCTTGTCAAGGTCCAGCCTTTCGTCTCTCCGAATTGAGGCATGATCGGGTTTGACTCGCCAGCATTCTTCGCTGCAGGGTCTGTTTGCGCATCAAGTTGGTTCGCCACCAGTCACATGGTTCTCTCAGCTTGACAGTGTCGAGATGCACCAGAAGGGTCCAAGCTTGTCAAAGTACTGAAGCGGGCCAACCACTGTGGCGTAACTAGTGTATTGCAACATTTCGGATCAGCTGTCAATTTCTGTTTGTGTGCTACGGTCGACTATGCTATCGCATCAGTAGACGCTTTAGAAGCTTCATGCTCGACTGTACCGCCTGGCGGAATGCGCGCCCCCATCCCGACTTCCTGGCCGCTCTCCTTGGGTGTCGACGCTTCCTCTTTGGCAGATGCTTTCGCCGCTGCCTCAGCTGCTGCTGCTGCATCTTTCCTCTGCCTTACATGCTCTCTCAACTTGGCGCCGTGAATGTACAGCAGCAGTGGCAATGGCGTCAACAGCAGCGCTAGCCCGCCTAGCAAACTCGTGGCTGCTTGCACCGTAATTCCTCGGCACATTTGTCGTGTGAACAGCGGCTGTAATACGATCGCAATTGAATCATTTCAAGCATAAAGAGTCAGCGCGCCGTCAACTCTATCTGCAGCCACAAGCGCAATCGATGGATCAACACTTACCAATACAGCTGCCAGCGCCGAACGACAGAATCCTGCCGCCGCCAGTACGCTAGGTGCCGATGGTCCTCCATACGCCACCAAGTATGGAATCAGCGACGTGAATGCCGACATGGACCCGGCGCACAGAAGCACAATGCCGATAGCCGGCACGATCCAATGAACACCTGCATTCCCATCAAAGCGATAGATGTCAGGTAAGGTAGGTCAGCAAAAGGTTGCGGTGGTGGATGCCTGAACGAGAACAAGACTACTTACTTGTAAAAGGCACTGTCCAAGCGAATAAGAACAGTCCGACCGGAGCGAGTGCACATCCATAGATGGCGTGGATCAGCGACGTCTCGGGTGGCAACATCGTCTTTCCACTCTTGGCCCGAATGCGTCGGTTGATTGCACTTTGGATGAACAGATAGTTGCCTGCCGCCATCGCAAATCCGATGAACAGAGTAAGGTAGATCAATCCGATCGACTCCGGCTTGAAGCGACGAATCGAGACGAAAGCGAATGGGATGATGACGAAAAAGTCGTAGATAATCGCGTACAGCAGCGAAGTGTAGATCGAGATCACCAACACCACTCGATCCGTTAGCAACCATTGGAACGGTAGCTTGATCGATCGTACCACTGCATTTCCCAGCGAGTTCAGCGAGCCAGACACCTGCGATGCCATCGATTTTTTCGCCTTCTCGTCGGCTAATGCTTTCTCGTCCTGCTCGCCGTACTTGGCATCGTGGAGTCGTTTCAGTCGAGGATGATCCGTCTCCGGTACAAACAAGACACTTAAGACCGTGACCACGCCGATAAAGATCGCTTGGTGCCTGAGGTTCCATCTCCATCCTGCTCTTTCGTTGACGAATGCTCCTACCAGCCCGCCCAATGCCGGACCTGCAAATGCTGAGAACCCGTAGCAAGCGAAAAAGGGCGCGTACTTTGGCGGTGTAGTCATGTCGCTGTACGAAGCAGGCACATTGTTGAGCGCAGATGCCCCGCAAATGCTGCTCAACAGTCGAAATGCGAGGATAGCCCCCAGATTGTCCGATTCCGAGACCACAAAGCAGCAGGCGGTAAATAGAATCCAAGACACGACGTAGACTGGACGCTTGCCGCTGGTCTGTGCCAGCGGGCCCATCAGCAATGGCCCCAGTGCGAAGCCCAGCACGTAGAGCGACAGACCCAGAGTGATGACTTCTGTGCTCGTGTTGAATTGCCGTTGTAGCGATGTGGCCGAGAGAGCAAAGGCGGTCGAGAGGTAAGTGAACGACAGCACCATCAGCCCCAGGATCAAGGTGACCCGAGTCTTCTTGCGAGTGCTCCATTCCCGTGGATTCTCCACTGGTGGTATCGAAGGCGCCGATTCGGTTTTGGAGCTCATTGTGCTGGTGTCGAAGTGTAATGAGCGACGGCAGATGAGTTGCTCTAGCTTTCCTATCTGGTGGACGAGATGATCTGATGTGTTGAGGTATGTCGTCAGCTCCGTCTGATTATTGACGGAAGCAAGGCAATGGTCGACTATCCTTGTTGCATGGGAGTCAGTCGGAAGGCAAACAAAATCTTGTCCTTCATAAACAACATGAAGCAAGGTTCAAATATCACCGAACGATGGGTCGTGAGTCATGGCGGTATGGCGCTGATCGACAATAAGGTCAAGGCAGATGGTGAAGAGTTAGAACCAGATGACTACGCAGGAGAGATCTCAGGCTTACACCAACAGCCGGAAGCGGCAATACCAAACCAGACAGCCGAGCAACATATTTCCGCTCATGATGCTCCAACTAATCGTACGTCGCTGTTAAGATCGTCGTTTCGGCCAGTCTTCAGCCCTGCCACTGAGCGCTGGGTGTAACTCATCAGCTTTGCGTGGCCAGACAGAAACAGCTGCAAAACAGAGATCATCTTGTCCGCTGCAGCCGGTGAAGCACTTGTCTATGCGAAGCCAGCCGGACTCCGGCACTCATCCAAGGATTTGGCGCTCTTTCGCGTTTTTCTCGATTTTTGCGCCTTTTTGCTTTTTCCGGCGCCCGGTTGGAAGCAGACGCCGGTCAAAACAAGTTTCCCCCGCTTCAGCCGTCGAATCTGATTTGGATCAAAACCCGATTAGGTGTCGCTGCCCGATCGGCACTTTGCCTCGGTCAACAACCGGCTGTCTCGCACAACCTTAAACCAGCAAGCGAATCAGGGTCCAAACAAAGATCGTAGGGATCTTGTTGTTCTTCTGATACTCATCTCATCTCTTCTATCAAAACTCGTTCAGACCGTCTTTGCAACAATGTCGACTGGTCTGGCCAACTTCACTCCCTTTCACAGCCTGGCCGGCGGGCTGATGATGGCCGCGTCGTTGCACACTCTGCTCTCCAAGTTGGGCCTAGTGCTCGGCATTTCGGGCTTCTTTCATTCCACTGTGTCCTCGACTTTGAGTGTAGTCAACGGCGCTTCCCGAAATGAAGCAGCCTCGAAGCCACCAAACATCTTTCCATTCGTAGCTCGATACTTTACCGCAGGCATCTTTCTCGGAGGTGCGATCCTCGGTCTGACGCGTGGTCGACTCGAGGCCGGGCTTGGCGTCTCGATCCTCGACGACCTCCCCATTCCAACCAACGCTTCGATCCTTTCCATGGTGGGACTCGGTGCCCTTGTCGGCTTTGGGACAAAGGTGAGTGACTAACTCAGTCAGCATTGTCAAGTGTCACCTCTGCGGTAAAGCCGACTGACAATCGTACCTCTCTGTTTACAATTTATCCCTCCTCAGCTGGGTAACGGTTGCACCTCCGGCCATTTCCTTTGCGGACTCTCGCGCTTCTCTTTCAGATCGCTTGTTGCCACTGCTACTTTCTTCGGCGTTGCTGTCCTGACCCACGTCTTCACGACTACCCAAGCGTCTCTCGTATCTACTCGTTCAAGCTTCGCCAGCCACCTGCCGTCCAACTTTCCTCAGCCTGAGTTCACTACGCTCCTCGCTCTGCAGGCCCCTGCGCTCATCTACAAGATCGTACCTGACGCGCTCAATGCCACGGACACTTCGACTGATTCGGACAAGAGAAGAGCACGGCAGCTTCTCGCAGCCAAGATCATGGCTCTTGCCGTTGGCGTTCATTTCAGTTTCGCCCTCGGAATCAGCGGCATGATGAGGCCCTCAAAGGTGCTCGGCTTCCTCTCCTTGTCGCCTCGACTCATCTCCTCGGGCGCGTGGGACCCTTCGCTTGCCATGGTAGCCATCGGCGGCATCATCCCTGCTTCCATTGCTTACTTTCGGAACATCAAACCCAAGCAAGACGAGCTGCGTCGACGCGCTACTCAGACAACGTCCAAGAAAGAGGACAAACCCGACAATCAGCTACAGCCCGAGCTGTCTCTTGTCGCTCCTGAATGGCGAACGCCTGCCAATCCCTTCAAGATCGATGCGAAGCTTATCGTTGGATCCGTGTTCTTCGGTCTTGGATGGGGAGCAACCGGTTTGGTAAGTTCTCTGACAATCTCAGTTGTCATACACATTGCGACGTATCTTTGCTCACCTCACTTCCCATCTCTCTTTCACGTTCGTCTTTGCAGTGTCCAGGCCCGGCGCTTGCCTCTCTATCCTCCCTGAGCACTCAGGTTTTCGCTCAAGGCACCTTGTCGACTGTCACGGACTTGCTTGCCTTCGTTGTCGCAATGGCTGCAGGCGGGCAAGTCGCGAGCTTGCTCTGACGTGGATGGTCTGCCTCAAGATCACATGCCATTGATATCATCACTTAGGTTCGTACTTCACCCATCAATTTTGAGATGTTTGTAACTATTGCTCGTTTGTGCAAGCGAACTCTTCGACAAACCGAACCATTGTCGCATGGAACCTTCTACCTTCAGTGAGAGCCGAATCAAAGATAGCAATTCTTCCAATTGCCACCAGCCTGCGCAAAGCTTTGACTGGCTACAAAGTCGTCCAACTTACACAGACCCGCGGCCGCGTGCTTTCGTCCCTGCACCTGAACGCTGCACTCCTTCAAGTGCGAGAGAGGAAGAACGGCGTCGTTTAGGATCACACGCACGTACTTGTGCGACTTGTTCTGACACGTCAGTCGTTCGACCTCCATGCGCGCACCCATGGGCACAATGTGGGCGGCGTTCCAAAGCCTGTCCTTCTTCGGGTACGTCTTGGGGTCTAGCTTGTCCTTGAGGAGCCCCATAACGGCAATGGCCGAAGCAACTTGAGTATCGTGAGTAAAGTCGAGGTAGACAGGCAGTCCGAGAGGGAAGGTCTGATTGTTGGCGTCGAGCGTTGTGTTGGTCGAAGTGTGATCTTTGACGGGCGTGTCTGTCAGTCGTGCAAGGAGCTCGTTGACCCAGCCGACACTCCAAGCTCTGCCCAAAGGTCCTCCGTAGCCGGCATTCTCGTACTGTTGCAGATCCTGGCCGTACGAGTACAGCTCCCATTCGCGCAACGAGAAGATCGCACAGAAGGGCGAAAGATGGCCGAGGTACGCAGACTGGAAGGGGCAAGCGTTTTGCATCGCTTGCACATCCGAAGTCGTGAGGTTGAGATTGGGCAATGCACGTTGGAGCCTTCGAACGACCTGAGGAAGCCAGATCTTGTTCCAAGCGGCGAAAGCGTCGTCCGAGGACGTGTCGTTGTTCGAATAAGGGCAGGTACCCACAGCAAGCGAATCATTGAAAGTCGTCAAGCTATCAGGGAGCGTCAAGAGCGGCTCAGCAAGACGCTGTCGCCAGTTGAGCCCCATAAAGCCCTCCGAGAAAGCCCAGCTTGTCACGTTGACCCTGCTCTGATCGGTGGTGCGCACAAAGACAGGAAGCGTCTGATTGACTGGAGCGTTATACCAATCTTTGTGACCAAACAGATGTCCGTACTTGTTCTTGAACCTATAGCCGCCCGCATGTGCATCTTCCTCTCCGTATGCAGTGAGAAGCTCGGGCGTCACTGCCTCGTAGTCTTGCTTGAGATGAGACAAGAAGGTGAGCTCAGGGTGAGCCTCTCCATCTCCAATGCTAAACTTTGCCTTCGCGTCATTGGCATCGCTTGCATTGACGAGTTTTGAGATCATGGTAGCAATGCCAGAACCGACCCCCTTGGAAGGTCCTCGAAAGTCATGTCGCATCAGCAAGTTGACTTGTTCTACCTGACATCCGGCGAAAGTCTTGCTTGGGATGTCGTAGCGTCCAACATCGCCGCCAGGAACATAGAATGACCAACCACCGAAGTTGTTGAGAACTCGAGGATCAACTGGCTGTCCGGACTGGATGTTTGGCCACAGAGAAGAGCCGTAGCCCAGCGTGCTTGCGAGCGCCAGCAAAGCTGGCTTGAGTTGGACCATCTGTGTTTGGATTAGTCTCGACTAGATTGACGAAGAGGGTGAGATGAGGAAACTTCTCATGGAGAAGTAATTAGTATCAGTATCACATCGTTCAACAAAGCTAACTTCGAGCTCATACTTGAGCGCATCTGCAGACCTGCGACTCCTACACCGTCGGTCAACGAGCCGCCCATTCGGCACCTTCAAAAGTTGATCAATTGAATCTTAACCCGACAAAGTTGGTTGCATGCCGCATCCTGAGTTGTCTGCGTAAGTCACGCTGAACCGCATGCTTGCCTTGGAGCCGAAGACGGCTGCAGAGAACATTCAGTGCAACGAGGCACCACAAAACGTGCTCCTTGCTGCAGCACAGTTTAATAGAACGTGGGTCCACCCTGCATCACAACGGGGGAAGCTTGCCGAGATTGCCAAAAACTCTATCTTGCCCTTTTTTGGGCAAACGCGACAACAGACCTGGGCCTGACTTGCCTGCTGCCACACATGGCAATAATGACCATACTCAGTGTCATACTCAAGACTCGGACTGTGACACAGCATTGCAAGATCGATGGCTTCCTTACGATAAAGGTATCTTATAATTGACTGATGCAAACAGGTGAAAGCGGATACCATGTCTATTTTGCTCTGTTCTAATCGTCTGCAGGCTCCGGTTCTCCTTGGAAGTAGTTGCGATAAATCACAATCGACTGACCCTTGCTAAGCTTTGGCGAGGTGCCCGTAGGGACCTTGTTGCCCATCCTGTCCAGCTCGTAGTAGATCGGCTTGAGCGCTGGCTTCGATTCGCATGCTCGAGTGCCGTATTGTGCCCCCTGGCCAACGAAGAGCGGGCGGTACCATCGCACACTCTTGCGGCCGGCCCCAGGAGCGTACGAAGCAGAACTCTTGGGAGGCGTAGAGTAAGGTGCCACGTCTCCTTTGCCTTGGCGATGGCGGCTGAGATCGTCGATGATGGTGCATGCTTCCGGCTCGTGATCGTGACGCTCAGGACTGGGAGGACGCTCGTACGGTCTCTGGATCTTGGTGATCTTGTACCGCGCCAGCGTCTTCTCATTGTGCTTTTTGTTGACTGTATCTGCCAGTTTGAGCTGATCTGCCAAGGAGAGCGGCACATCGATCTTACGAGCTGCAATAATGTCGTTGAGACTCAATGCACGCCCTCGCGAAGGTGGAACGCGTGTGGCTGATGCAGCCAGAGGTCGCGAGGCCAGGCGACTGGATCGCAACGGCCGTCCCGTCGACGTCGCAGTCGAGGCACTGCTCGATCCGCTCCCTGTTGTGCTGCCACCTGATGCTGCATTGGCTGTCGTGGAGTCGACAATCTCGGCGTGCTTAGCTGCCAAAGCCTCGGCTGCTGAAGGCGCGCTGCTTGGACCGGCTGAAGCCACAGCAGCTGGCTCAGCAGTGCTTGCAAGAGGTGATCCGTCGCTCGAAGGAGGCTCCTCCATATCCGAGCTGGCAGTGACACTTGTGCTCGAGCTACCTTTCGGTGTGCGATTACGCGCTTTCTCTTGCATTGCTAGGCAGCGCAATCGCTGCTGTTCGGGATCGAGCACCACGGGAGGAGCGGAACGTGCTGATGAGACCGGTTTGGCAGGAGCTGCAGGTACGACTGGACTCGAAGAGCGTGTCGAGTCTCCTTCTTCGGTTGTGGCGATTGTTTTGGCTGTCTTGATCTGGTGCGTCTGCGCCGTCATCTCTGGCTGACTCTTTGTGTCAGCTTCACGAGGCGCGCTACGAAGAGCTGATGCCGATGCCGGTCTTCGCAACTCAGACGCGCTAGCCCCCGACGTTGCTTGTCTGGCTGGAGCAGCAACTCGTTGGGTTGTCGCGAGGGGCTCGGCATTTTCCGCTGCCGCAGTGACCTCAGGAGACCCCTCAACTGCATCCTTGACTGGCACCGCGCTATCCGGTGACAACTTGGACGTCTCTGAAGCAGGTGAAGCCTCTGCGGAGCTCGAGTCTGAGCCGAAAGTTGTTGCAACGGTCTGAATCCGCGCTGGTACAGCACCAGCCTGTACGCGATTCTGTTGAGCAGGTGCGAGCCTAGCAATGGCCATGGGAATCGGTCTGGAGGCAGGCTTGGTTTGACTCGCTGATGGACCAAAAGTCGCTGGTCGAGGAAGACGCGATCCAGGACCTGAAGCAGGTGCGGAAGTGCTCGTCGATTGCGCGCTTCTCGGTCGAGGAAGTCCGCTGAGAGAACGTGCTTGCTTGGATGGAGAGTTCGGCTTGGTACCGAAAGCAACCGAGGCTGGACGTTGAAGACGGGAGGCCTTAGATGCTACTGACGAGCCCAGCGATGAGGAGACCGTTCTCGCTGCAGCTTGTGAGGTCACCGCGCTCGAAGCAGACGAAGAGGGCTGAGCAGAGGATGCTGCGCGAGCTAAGGCTGCTGCAGGTAGGCTTGTGGTCTGGCCGCCAATCCTACTTGATCCGCTGCTGACCGTTCGCGCTGCTTTGGACGCTACGCTAGCTACCCTCACCGCGCTCGACGCTGGGCCATCGCCTTGTTTTGCAGAAGCCTGTCTTACTGCTGCTGAAGGCTGGACAGGTACACGACGAGCTGGGATCCTCTCTTGCATGACACTATAATCGTTGGTCCTAGCTGAGCTGTTTGCATACGCCCTGCGTGGCGAGTAGGATGGCTTCTCTGGCGACACTTTGACACCGAATTCAGCTTCGTGCTGATGGATAGGTACACGTCTAGCAGTCTGCCTGAAGACAGGTCCAGGCGTTTCTGGTTTGGCTTCTGCCTTGCTCGGTGGTGGCGTCGAAGGCAAGGCTGTCGCTACACTGTTGCTTTGGAGCTGGGGGGAAGCGGAATGCTGAGAAACAGGAGGCATGCGATCAGGAGATCTGGCATCATCGACTATGAGACGAGCCTTGGTGGGCGATGGCGATCGAGCGCTGAGCTGGACCGACTTGCTTGGAGTCTCGAGGAGCAGAGGTGCGGCGAATCTGGAAGATGGTGTACCAGGCGTCGGAGCCGCTTTGGAAGGAGAGGTGCTCTTGGCCATACTTTGAGCTTCATAGGCCTGTTCAGCGAATTGCACCTGCTTTGTTGGACTTGAGGCTTGCATCTTTCTGGAAGGCGAGCGAGAAGGAGTCTCGAGTCTCGAGACTGCAGCTGGACTCACGCTTGGAACATCGAAAAGGCCGGTAGAGATGAAGGGCGAAGGAAGCACCGAGGGATGAGCTAGCCGCATGGAAAGAGCCCTGTTGGCTGGTGTTTCTGGAACCCTGGCATTGATGGCGGAAAGGTTCTGGAGGCAAGCAAAGCGAGAAAGCCCAGTGCTGGGTGGAACAGAAGGAGCGGTTGCAGGCTGCTGGAAAGGTGTGGAATGGTGATGCGGCGTGGCCTGCTGCAAAGGAAGAGGTTGCTGGAAAGGTGTCGACAAGGGAGGAACGTTTGAGCCAAGCTTTGTTGGAGAGGCGGAAAGCTGTAAGGCTCGAAGCGACAATCTGGGCGATCGTCTTGGGGAGCGCATGGGAGAGACGAGATCTCTGTTATGGGCCATGGTGGCGCCGATGAGGGTCTCGACCGAGCGGACGGGGCTCTGGTTGCGGCGAGGAGATTCTGTGTTCTGCTTTGACGGACCGGATTTGGTGGGTGAAGCTTTGCTTGGACTGCTCTGAGCTGCAATGAAAGGGTTGACCTGCTCCTTCTCTATCGTCACAACTTGAGGCTGCGTATCCTTGTGCTCCCCTTTGTCTCGGCTCATACCCTCTCCAGCTTGAGTTGGAGGGACTGGGCTCGTTGCAAGGTCGTCATGGCTGAGGTTTGGCAGCGATGGTGTCTGTCGATCTTGAACGTTGCTCGAGTGCAAGCCAGGAGCGGCTTGCTCCTCAGCATGCGGTTCTTGCTGTAAGACGAGTGGCGCTGGCGATGAATTGCGCGTGCTGGCACGACTGATTGTAGGAGAAGCAGGACTGTCATGTGGCCGCAGTGGGGAGGAAAGCAAAAGTTTGGTCGAGCGCAAAGGTGTTGGAGTGGGCTTTGACCATGACCAGCCATGAGCATGCTGGTCGTCAATCAGCATAGTGTCGTCCGGATTGAAGCTGATGGGCCGCCTTCTGGCGAGGTCGAGGCTGTCCTTGTGCTTGAGACGCTTTTCAAGTACGCGTTGCTCGTAGTGGATTCGTTTCTTCTTTTCGGCGGAGGATGGCTTTCCAAAGAAGACAAGAGTGGAGTCGTCGGACTCGTCTGAGGATGAAAGCGGCTCATCTGATCGAGAGTGAAGTGCGCGACGTAGCGGCGAACGGTTGCGAACGGGTGAGCTCTTGGAGCGCAAGGGTGAAGTGTTAAGTGGTGAGCTGCTGGAAAGGGGAGAGCTGAGTCGTGGACTGCTCAGCTTGTCACTGTCGGAGGCACCGATATCGAGAGTCTTGGCAGAGGTGGATGGCTGATTGAGCGGACTGATGCCAACATTCTCCTTGTTGAGCGCTTGCTGAGGTGATAGCAGAGCAGCACCAGATAGTCGCAAGCTTCTGCGCAACCGACGTTGAGAAGGAGTCGAGGGCGAAGCTGGCACTTCGATGGAGCCCAAGCCATCCATACGGGCAGGCGAAGGACTGGGAATGGCGACCTGCATCGTGATAATAGGAGGGACGAGATGCCCTTATGAGCGAAACAACCCGAAATGCAGTGATGGAAGTTGACGAATCAGAGTATAGTCATTAAGTCGAGGCGTGGCGAGTAAGGAAGGAGCCGAGTGGTGGCGTTATACGCTCTTGTCTCGGATGGTGTCAACGTCCGCGGGATGAGTGTGTTGTTGCCGACTAGGATATGGTGTAGGATGGAGGAGTCTAGAGCTATGATGATGATGGAGCAAGTCAGTCGACTGAATCCAAGAACAGCAACAGCACCAAGAAATGCGGACGGAACCGAGAAGGAGCAACATTCGCAAATCCCGATGAACTTGTTCAACACTCGTCATGCACGCACACACACGACCAGACTTGCAAGACACCGACCACCTCAACCATCCATCATCTTTGTTCAACTGCGAAAGGGAAACCAAAGCTCGCCTTGGAGTTGTCAGTGTGGGCTTGATTGCCAAGTGACACCAAAATATCGCTCGCTACTTGAACCTTTTCTCGCACGCGCTCCTCGAGGCATTTCTAGCAAATTTCGCGTGTGCACGTCACGTGCCATAACTGCCCGATCTAAGCGCCGATTCCATTTTTTTGATTCAAGCCTCCACCTTCCGAGACGAGCTTCGCTTGGCTTTGCGATCCAACCTAAATTTTTTCGAACGGTTTCGGAAGAAGCGGTCTTGGTCCTGAAGCGGCTGCAGCTTGAATCATGAATTGGATTGGACCACATGACAAAGTGTGTCTGAGCGTCGTGAATCAGCTGCAGAAGACTACTTTGCAGCAACCAACCCCGCATTCCACTTGCAGTACTTTCCTTCCGCTCTCGCCACCATCATACGCATCTCGCTCAGCTTGCACCAACACCATGAATATCTCATCCCATCCCATCGACGCGGCATGAACGGTTCTCGACAATTGTTCAAGCAGGCCGCCAGGCCATCTCTGCAAGCCCTCGCTGATCCCACTTCTCGACATGCTCTTAGTGCGGCTTTTTACAGCAATCATCACATTGCGGCAAGCTCATCATCAACCGCACCGCACCACCTTGCACTCGACCTAGCATTCCTCACACGCCAGTCAGCCCACGGAAAGCACGCAGCACCCTTCCTACTCTTGTCAGAGTCGCCCAACCACGGTCAGGGATCGAATGTACCACACAATCATGCAAATGGAATCTCCGACCATGAATACCAGACTCGAGTCGGCAAGGCCTGCCGTGTCATCGTCGATAGCCTCCCAGACTTTATGCAAAAGGGCGTAGTCGATCTCAAGGACCTCGAACCTGATTGTGCATCGTCTTCATCTCGTGCGCAATCCGGATGGAGCGCAAAAGGCCTTCTCCCAAGTCTGTCGCCATTCCTCGGCCAGAGCTTGCTACGCAGGTCTACATGGTCGTCAAAAGGCAAGGCCAAGGCGACCGACGATACTGCGGCCGTCGAGAATCAACCATTCGATAGTCTCTACCATCCTTCGATCGCCTTCGAGTTTCGCCCGCCTCTCCCTCACATCGGCATAGGCAAGTCAGACCATGCCAGCAGTGATACATCCAAATCGCTGTCGGGTCCATCCAGAAGCACAGACGACACCGCAACATCACTTGATGCAATCGACGAGCACTCCCGCGGCGGACCGACTATCTACTTCAACGGTCGAACCATGTACGTGGCCAGCTCGCATTTGCTCCGACATGCACTTTCAGCGCTCTTCCACGATACGTCGTTGCACCTTGAATCAGCGCGCTTCGAAGGCCGTTCCAAAGCCGGGAGCTCGTGGCCTGGCATCAGTCCTTACATCCGACGCAGCACCCACAGCAGCACCACCTCCGACGCTTCGTCCTCTGACGGGTCATGGCAAGACAAGCTCATCATCAGACTGCGTTTTGAAGGTATCTCGCGGGTCTCTTCTCATCCGCATACCTACACGGTCATCTTCAAGTACGAGTTTGACCGAAACACGGGCATGATCGCTCGTCATGTGGTCGACAATATCCAGCCCGTTCCGGGAAGCAAAGTTTGGGCCGGGTTGACCAATGCTTGGGGTACATTAAGTCCTTGTGGAGCAGGAGGCGGTGGTGCGGCTGGTGGTGGAGGTTCGCCTGCTTGCTCATCAACGAAGGTCGTGGCTGCAAAGGACCCGAAAGGAGCACAGTGAAGACTGCTTTTCGACCTTGGACACACACCAATTGTAAATGGCTGCGGATGTAATTTAGGAATCGTTTCATGGTTATTGCACGCAATCTCACGCCTCTCTTTCTTGCTGCTCGATGGCCGCCGTTCGTGTGTTTGAGTCTGATCCGTCGACAGTCCTCTCCGGTCTGAGCACCATGATGGGCAAGAGGCGAGCTCGTCAGGGTCCACCCAGTCATCTGATCTAACAAATTCGATTTTTTTGGCACCGGCTGCCTCTGACCACGCGCGCGTTTCAGACGCGCCGCTTTCTGAGATCTCTAGCAGAGCAACACATGCAGCTCTCTGCCGCTCAATTTTAGCTGTGTTGGTCTCCGCTGCTCATCTCCACTCATCACCACACCACCATCATCATCAACCACCGCTTATCGTTTCACGATCTCCTCTTTCGAAACCCTTTCGCTTCAACCATTGGTACGCTCGACGATGTTGATGCCACGACAGTCGTCATTTCCTCAACATCAGATGATGCAGCAGCAGCAGCAGCAACAACAGGGACAGTTTGATGCGCAGTACTTGCCTCAAATGCAACAACAAGTGCCGCAACCATCACAGCATTTGATCTCGTCCTTGCAGCATTGTGTTTCTTCTACCGCGAGCTGTGTTCAGACGGTAAGTGTGGGCGAGCTTTTCTCCCTTCCAACAGAGAACGCTTGACTGACTAATGACTTTGATCGTCGACGACTACAGATGAAGGAAGCAATTGATACGCTCGAATTTGCGATCCAAGACCATCCTCGTTTGATGACGGTGCTCAAATCACGCCGTGTAAGTTCCATCAACCTTCTCATCCGCTGCTCTTCTCCCTAATATCATACTGAACTTCTCCTCTTCAACCCTTCCCACCTTTCCCTTCGGTAGCACTTCGACCTAGTCTCGCAAAAAGACATCGACTACGCCCGCGAACACGTCGCCTCCGAAGTCCGACCGCACATCGAAGAACTCTGCCGTCGCGCATCCGCCGAGATCGCACGTCAAGATCGTCGCGCCGTCGCTCTCAAGAACAAGAACGAATCGCTTCAACAACGCATCCAAAACCTAAGATCGATCGACCTTCACCAGTCGAAACTCAACCATTCCACGGCAGAGACGGAGGTGGTGGAGGAGACGGAGGAACAAAAAGCCATCAAGAGGCAGATCGAACAACAGAATGAAAGACTGGCGAAGTTGAAGGCGAGGAAGGATGCGCTACTCGCGACAGCAGATAAGCTCGAGAATGAGATTCATGGACATCTTTAGAGCGGCACAGGAGGGTTTGGCGTGTTTGTACTTGTATCGTAGATTTTAGTGTTCCGGTAAGACTTGATCACAGCCTTGCGAGCCTGATGTCTGTGTTCTACGCTGTTCTCGCTTTCGTTCAGACAGACATCGCTTTGCAAGCCAACCCACGAGAACAAGACTGAAAAGGAATGTATTCTTCTTGAGCTCCACCCATCCTCAAAGCTCTACCTTCCCATCCTTCTTCTCCCCCTTGCTATTGACAGCCTTCAACCGCCTCTGCAACCGCTCAAACACCGCCTCAGCCTCAGCCACCAACCTTTTCACCGACTCTGGATCATCACCGTCCGCATCTCCTTCTCCCGCTGCCGGCCTAAACCTGTCCAAATTCTGCTGATACAGCCTCTCCAACACCTCCGCTACCGTCTTAGCGATCGCGTCCGGCGTAGCGTCGTTCCCACCGGGAGGCGTGATGTAGACATTCGGCGCGAAAACCCGCTCGTATACCGGCTGGCCACCACGCATGCTCTCGCCACCGCTGTAACGAGGTGACATGGGTCCGTAGTAGCCTTGATCGCTAAAGTAGCCTCGGTTGGCTCCGCTCGCTTGCATACGATCCAGCCGCTGCACCATGTCCGCCGAAGACGAGCCAGAGGACGACGATCGACGCCACGTGTAAACGTTCGACAACAGAAGCACCAAGATGACAAATCCGAAAGCAAGAGTCTTGAAGCTTGCCCCACCTTCAACTCCGACCATCTCGAGCGCACCGCCAAGCATGTCACCGACCATACCGAAAGCATCCATGATCGGACCTGTGATACTCTCCAACGGCCCACCCTGCCCACCCTGACTCGCATTTCCAGCTCCAGCACCCGAACTCGACGCATCACCCTTCCCACCACCCACCTCACCCGCCGCAGCCGCACCCTTCCGACTGTTCGGCCCCGGCGTAGCAGCACGCGCAATCTCATCCACAGCCGCAGCATCATCGCCCTCCTCCTTAAACTCCGAAGTATGATCCGTCAGATACTTGCGCACCGCCTCATCCAGCTCCTTGTAGTACTGCTTCTGCCCATCCAACGAAGCTTTATCGATGATGCTCTTGAGCATGCTCCTACCCGACCACTCCACCTGACACGTCACATAGACATGCGACACATTCCCGCTCCCCTCCCACGTTATACACGTTTTCGTTTTGACGCTGAAACTGCCTCCGCTCGGCACATCGGGCGTGCGCGTCGTGGTCAGCGTAACGACATAGTTGTCAAAGTCGACATGCAAGTTCTCATCGGTCAAGAGACACTTTGTCTGCTTAGGACCAAACCCACCGGCAAGCGGCTTGATGTACGAGATGTTGCGAGACAGCAGGTTGCGGTTGTCCGAGCTCGGACTCCATTCCGAGATCTGCAGATCCATGAGCTTCTGGTTGTCCGTCCAGAACTCCTTCATAAAGGTCGAGGTAAAGAGCAGGTTGTAGATCTTCTCCGGCACCGCCGGGTAGGTCGTGTCGAGCACCACCGAAGAGAAATGCTCCTTCTTCTCCTCGCACGGACACGTCGTTTTGCGGTGCGCCACACGCTTCCCGCCAGGTGCAGGCGATCGGCTCTTTTCGAGGAGCGGAGTCCCAGATCGAGCAGCTGCAGCTGCTACAGCGGCAAGATTCTCGTCTCGCACACCCGTCTTGGTACCCTTCAGCTTACGCTTCAACCTGGCTCGCTTGGAAGGCTTGGACTCGCCACCAGTCTTGCCCTGCTGCTCGTTGTCGCCTCCCTTGCCGTCTCCACTTGCCGTCCCTGCCGCCGCCGAATCATCGCCATCCTCCTCGATCTCGGAATACTCGTCGGACAGATCAGCTTGATCAGCTGCTGCGAGAGGCACACCTGGATGCGAGAGCTTCCAGATGTTGACCACCAGATCGTAGGTCGCGTCGCGCGATAGGAAGGACGTGAAGTTGTGCTTGGACTGCAGCGTCGCAATCTGTATAGCGTTGGGGATGACAAAGGCAGTCATGCGCTTTTCGATCGAAATGATCTCGGAGAAGGGGAGCACGACGTTGGTGACCCAGCCAAAGATGTTGGCTTTGAAGCAGAGATGGTTCTCGGAAATGTAGAGCCGGCCCTGGATGAGGATCTCGCGCACTAGAGCACATCCGTAGTCTTCTATCAAATAGTCATCCTCGGGAACCTGTGGGAAGAGCTGGTGGAACTCGTTGTTGCGCTTCGAACTAGCAACCGCAAAGCCGGTGATCTGCGGGCCCATGTCGTCGGGCCACGTTGTCTCGCCATCGATGTGGTCGCCTCCACCGCCTGCCTCACCAGCTTCTGGAGGCACGAGTCCTCCTCCACCAATGTGATGCATGCCGTCTGGTGAGAGGAGCGGCGAAGTGATGGGCATCCCTGGCACGCCGCCGATAGAGGAGAGAAGCGCAGCTGAAGCAGCACCGAATCCAGCCGCAGCTCCGAGACCACTGACGGAGGAGCGGTCGCTTGTCACGGAGCCATCGTAGGATGCGAAACTGCTTGAACTGGGGTCTCTCTGAGGTCGAACCGAGTGGACATGATTGCCCTCGTGGTCCCTCTCGATGACGCTGCCGGTGGAGGGATCTCGGTAAATGCCGCCCTGGAAGCCTGACACGTGGCTGGCTGCGGCGTCATCTCCGTGACCGGTGCTACCTCTCTTTGTCTCTTTCTTCTTCTTTATAGATGCGGCTTCAGCATCGGCGAGAGCAGACTGGCTATGCTGCAGGACACCGGCGTGGCCTACACCCATGCCTGCGATGCCACTCGCGGCCAAAGCACCTGCGATGCCAGCGGACGGCCCGCTCTTTTTGGATTTGCCTGCCTTGCTGATGGTGCTGCTGTCGCTGTTTTTGCGCAGACGTGAGAAGGAACCAGCGACGAGGCCGTTGATTGACCCGGAATCTGATGGTCGGCGAGGGCTGCCGTCAGCAGCGCCGGGGATGTCGGTGGGTCTGAGCAGCGCGCCGCTGGAAGCGCTCTTGGCCATGCCTTGGACGCCACGAGTGGCAGAGGTGGAAGGCTCCATCAGAGTGCTGGCACGTTGAGGAAGGCCCTTGGAGGAGTCTGAAGAGGCGGCCAAAGAAGATTCGGATCGCTGCATGGGTGCGTAGACGTTGTCCTGGTTGATGATCTCCTCGAGCGAGTCGGACCTGGGGATCTCGGCACGAATAGGGGAAGGAGTGACCAGGGTAGGCATGGTTGCGGAAGCAGTGAGAGTGGGTGGAGCAGCAGCTGGACCCGAAGTGGGTTTGTTGGGGCTCGCAATGGAGGAGCGTGCCGAGCTCAGACCGCGCGAAGCTGCAGCAGTGGCAGATGGGTGATTTGAGTCGCTGACGACTGGAGCTCGACCGGTGCCGAAAGCATCGATGGAGAGGCTGCCATCGCCTGGACGATCTGAGGGCGGAGCTTGCCTGGATGTGACGGGAGTGGAGTTGTTGGGCTGTGACTGTTGATTTAAGGTGTGAGCGGATGGCTGGTTGTAGTGGGCCGTGTGAGAGTGGTGCGAATTGGACAGGTGGTCTTGGTCGTCGTCAAAGACGCTGCCGCTGTCGTCGGCGTCGGTCTCGCCAAATTCTTGAGCGGTGGCCATGGCGCGCCTCATGAGCTCGTGACGGTTGAGAGGTTCAGGCTTACCGTGGCCGTCATCGCTCTTTTCGACTTTGGAGCTGCGGCGTGAGGTTTTGCCGCCGTTTGTTGTAAGAGCATGAGCGGGCTCACTGCGCCACTGTGTGTGGTTGGAAGACGAAGGACGAGCCATGGAGCGATTGCCCTTTGAATCTCGACGCTGGTCGGATTGTGTCTGGAATGAGTCTGTGGGCTTGGGCGTCGAGACGTCGGAGGCGGAAGGGCTTTGCTGCTGATCTAGATTGGAGAGATCGGTGACGTCGATAGCAGGCAGCTTGGTGGGAGCAGAGAAGGGCGAGACTGGGACTGAACCGTTCTTGCTCGGGAAAGCGGTGCCGACACTGTAGGAGTCGTCAGTCGATGAATGATCCTGATGCGATGACGAAGAACCGGACAAAGACTTGAAGCGCTTGTGATCTTTGGAGGATGCAGGCGAGGACTGGTTGGAATTGTCTTTGCCCGAGTTGCGAAAGATGTTTTTGAAGGACGACATGCGTGCTCACTTTGCAGAGAGGTGGGCGGTGCAGAGTCGAATCGCCTTTCAAAGGTGGGTGGTAAAGAGGTGTTGCGACTCCAGAGGGAACGAGATCGATGGTGCTGGTGACGGTGAGAATGATAGTGGGAGTGATAGATGCGTTGCTGTTGTTGGTCGAGGTCGAGTGACTAATGGCAAAGACGACTTTTTGGCTGCAGTTTGCTTCTTCTCTGCCGCTTCTCTGCTCATGCAGCCACGCCGGCTGGTCCGATCTTTTTGGTGAATTGACTGGAAAAGGGGTCTGAGCGTAACTTGACCTCGCTTTGAGAAAAGCCGAGCCCGACGGCGCACGGTGACGCGGGTGACAAGCTGCTTAAAATCGTGGCTTCTGCGCCAGTCTCGAAGTGTTGGTGTGGAGCTTGAGTGCCGTGCTCAATCAGCAAACAATAAAGCCGCTTGCCATTCGCAGTCCGCTTCGGATGAGCCAAAGCAGCGGATGGGCCGACGCATTGAAAGAGCTTGAAGGGGAGCTTCGTTGGAGCCGTCACGCTGGACTGATGGTGCCTCTCGGGCTCTACATGACGTGCAGACGATCCCTTGCAAACACGATGCCTTGCAAATACACCGTAACTATGTTGAAGAAGCGAGCGAGCGAGCATCATCCAGATCGGCAACGCCGTACGGGCTTTGCAGGATAAGCCACCGAACAAGAGCAAGCTCGGCAACGGCACACAAAGAAAACACTCGAGATCAGCTGCCCATGACCACTCATAAGAACCTCATTACAAGCGAGAATAGGCTTTTGCAACACGTTGAGCTGCTCTATCCCTATCTCACGCCCTGTGACGTTTACCTGTGCCAGAGCAATTTGTGATTTTTCGGGTCAGCACCCTGCAGCAAGCAAAGCCATCCACACACGCACGCAACTTATCAGCGTCCACTCTCTATGGCACAGCCTAATTGCACTGCTGCACTGCTCGTGACCATGTGGCGTGGTCATCCTTCATGTGGCACCATCGTCGTCATCACTCGCTGTTCGACCAGGCTCTCCTTGTCATGACCCTGCCCTGACATGCCCAACATCTCATGACATCCAGATGAGGTTGTTGATATCCCTCTGTACCTCTACCACCATCATCGCCCTAAACACCTCGATACCATAGATACCCTCCTACACTGACTTATCTCGGGGGCCATGATGCTCTTCGACTCGAATCCCCTCGTCGTATCGACAAAGGAAGCATGCCTGCACAAATCAGACCTCAAGGTGAGTGCCTTCTTGACGCACCATATAATCCTTCTCCTGCAACCCGCTCACCTTATCTGCCTGGTGTTTGGTTTGAAAACAGACACTGAAAAGTGAAGAATGGTTGGGCGACAATGTGCTTGCCTTCCATGCTGAATGGCTGTCTGCACTCGGAGATCCATTTAATCGTGGCAGCCAACCGTCTTCAAACGTCAAAATGTTCCCACCCTCCGTTGTAGAGGTGCTTTGCACGCTAGAAAGTGCCGCTGCTCCCGATACGGCTTCCGTTGTGCCCAAACCGACAGAACGCTTTTTGTTGTTGCCAGTCAGCGACCGCTATAGCCCATCAAGTCCAGGACACGCATCAGCAGGCAGTCATTGGAGCCTCTTGCTCGTAGACGCTGCATCCGGTACCGCTTTTCACCTCGATTCGCTTGGCGACTGCAATCGCTCTGCTGCCACCGCCGTACACTCAAGCATCCTCAAGCTCGTTCAGCCACAGCTCAGTCATCAAAGTCGATCACCTGTTCCAGTCAAGGTAGACTGTTTGCAACAACAAGAGAACGGCAGCGACTGCGGCATCTATGCTTTGCTTCTCTCGAGCCTTCTCCACCTCCGCCTCAGCAGGCCAGAAGCAGCTTCATACGATCTCTCTGCTGTCGTCGAGACCGTCTGCGTTGATGCATCGCCAGATAAAGTTGGCAAATTCCGCAAAGCCTACAAAGGCTGGCTAGAGTCGTGGGGCAAAGCAACACATCATGAAGAGCATACAGATCCCAACCAGAAGGTCAAAGCCAACTTTCTCAAACTATTCTCGGAAATCGGTGTGGAGTTTTGATGCCTAGAAATCACGAATGCACTTAGATTTTCATGCTTTCACTGTTTGCTTGCTTGCTTGTCACCACCTTGAGCACTTGAAGAGCAGCTCGTGTCCTTCTTCTTCTTCTTTCCCGTCTTCCTTGATCACGGTGAACAGGACGCGATGGCCAAATCAGCAGATCCCGTGCAGGCTGCACGCAAAGCAGCCATCAAGCGCGAGGCAAAACGCAACCGCGAACGCAAACAACAAGCACGCGAGGCACGTACTTTACGGCAGGACACAGGCCCACTCGAACGACAAATACAACGTCTTGAATCCAAACAGGCAAGCTTGGATCAGGAGGGTCAAGAAGAGCTCCAAAGACTGCAAAAAGAAGTCGCCGACGTCAAACGCATCAAGGAAGAATACATCCGCAAGCACCCTGATCAGCGCAACTTTGTCCGCGGCTACGAAGAGGCTTCCAGCACCTCTGCTACCAACAAAGCTGGTCCAAGCAATGAAGCAAGCAAGCCTCAGTTGTCCAGCTCCTCAACACATTTCCAGAACATTCAAGGCGCAGCAACACAGACGACGGCAAGAGATCCAAGATGGAGCATCTACTACGAAGCCGTCTTCAATCCGTATGGAGCGCCGCCTCCTGGCATGCCATATCTACAAAAGCCACACGCTCAGCTCGTACAGGAGGGTCTTGTGGACATTGCAAAGCCGCCACCACTGCCTGAAGAGACGGCCGAACTGAATGGATTTGGCTCAGACGACGACAGCGACGACTCGAGCGTGGATGAAGACCTTAAAGATATCATCATGCCATCGGATCCTCCACCAATCAGGATGCTCACCGGAGATACAAACACCAGCAATGAGGCTACTCGACGATCTCAGCAGCTTAGTGTACCAAGGGGAGGAGGAGGAGGAGGTCATACGCGTGGCAGAGGCAGCAGAGGTCGCGGATCAGGGTCGGCGCACCATCAGAGCGGCCGACATGGTCCGGGTCTTGCTCAGGGTGGCAGCGCACGACCACCTCATAGCCCAGCTGGGTTACCTCCGCGACCACCAGCCCGTCTTCCCGTGAGACCGCCCCCACCGATGGCGAAAGCCAATACGTCACAACCACAGCCACCCGGTCCACCACCGGCGGTTCCCGATGGCGTCGTCATCTCTGCAGAACCACAGTTGCGAGATTTCAAGAAGGAAGCTACGGCATTTGTTCCGGCTGCCATTCGCAAAAAGCAACAAGAGGAGAAGGCTAGGATAAAGCGTGGCCTTCCAGGCAGGGTTGATGCAGCGCCCATCTCGAACGACATGTCCGACGCATCCTCAGCGTCGTACAGGGACAGGCCCGATCTGCTGAAGTCGGTGCAGGCGCAACTCCCATCCAAAGATGCAGCTAGCCATGGTCAGAGCGATGGCAAGAAGGACTATGATCGATTCCTCGATGAAGTTGGCGATCTTCTCTAGTGGGTCAAGTGAAACCCAGCCGTGCATTTCAAAGCATACCCACCAAACCGGGCAACCTCATATCTTGAATTCGACAAAATTGTGGGAAGGTTGATGAAGCAGCTTCGTCACCGGCAGTTTCTCGGTCGTGGCTTGGGAAACCGCAGATGAACAATTGGCTGCTGTGGGTTGATGAAGGGTGCAACGCAACGCTGCTTGAAGGAGTCGACGGTATATAACGACGTGCAATCTGCACAACTCCTGACGAACACTCCAGCCATATTCCCAACCACAATCACGGAGCTTCCAAGACCATCACTCGAGCAACAGCTACCGCATCACCATCATCAGCATGAGAAGCATCAACACATTCCTTCTACTTCTGGTTGTCGTCGCGGCTTGCTCAGTACTGGCTGCACCGTCTTCAAGATCGACATGTCCTTGGAGTAAGTTCTATCACTGCATAGCCTATCCACGAAAGGATCGCGCACCAACCTTTCATACTGACTCTCGCATTGATCCGCTTTTGCAGCCGCAACAATCGAATGCCTAGTCGATGGCGACGACTCGCCCGAATCAGCGCTTCGGCAGGTGGACGAGCACGCATTGGAGACGATGTTCTGTCACACTGGCTGCGATGCCATGGTCAATTACGGTGTGCCGCACGCATTCTCAACGTACGTCAAACCCATCTGCTCGGTGCGCAAGGACGAGAACAAAGTCGAGTACAAGAAGTACAAGTCCAAGGACGACAAGGACGACAAGAGCGACAAGAGCGACAAAGCCAGACGATCATTGGCATCCAAGCGATCCGAGTCAGTTCAAGAGATGGCGAAAAGGGACATCGACGCCTACACCGTGGGAAGTGCTACCTTCCAATTCTGCTGCACGGATCAACACGGCAATGACTATACCAAAGCTGTAAGCGGTGTTACTAGGGTGCTTCCTTCTACGTTTCGTGGGAACCTTAATGCTGACTCCTTTCTGATTCTGCCAATCACATCCTCACTCGCCGCCATCAACAGGCAGCGAAAAGGATCGGACTCGAGCTTTCCATTTGCAAAAAGTTGTCGTAGATCGTTTAACTCAGCCTTGCCATGTGCTCGAAATCAAGCTTTGCATTTCGTCGTCTCACCTAATTCGGATCTTTGAGCATCGTGCAACACTGAGGACCATAGAGACAGATTTGATTGCACAGGATCGCGCGGCGATGACGACCGACTCGGACATTGTGTCTATGCTTCATCGCAGCCTGAACATGAAAACAGAGAGAGAGATGACGAGAAAGCTGTGCGTGTTCTACAGCATCGTCGTGTCCAGTCAGCGAAGAGGAAAAGAACACAGAAGCATGCATGCACTGACACGCGTCCAGTTGAAATTTGGCTTTCAGATGGCTCCCAACAATTCTTCCCACTTTCAGCCTCTGTGCGTCATTTTGCGATCAAAAGAGAATCTGCATGCTTCAGCCACCTTCACCCACACGGTGACAGCCTCTGATGACATGACCCCACGCCTTCTGTGAAGCAATGCGACGTGGAAGTCGGTCGAGTCGGAACGCGCTCCCGAAGACGTACCGCTATAAGAGAGGAGGACTCTGTCGGAGATCGGATGCGATACGATAGAAAGCGTGCAAGCGAGGTGAGCAACGCAAACTCAAAAGTGAAACCCAACACTCACACTCTCGACGCGTTGGCTTGCACGCTGCCTGCTTTTCTACCCATCTCGCAACGTGCGGGGAGAGACGAAAAAAGACGCTTGGCCACGGCTCTGCGGGGAAGGTGGAAGAAAATCCGAGCTTTTTCTTTTTCTTTTTTTGTCGCTGCTCAGCATGGTTCGTGCGGGCCTCGCCCAGCCAGGTTTAAGGCTTCGTGGCCTGTGTCTCTTTTTTTTGTGGCTGCTGCTCTCTCTTCTCAGTTTCGAGCGGCTAAAGCCTCCTTTTTTTCTTTTTCCCTCCCTTCCCGTGGCTTAATCCTTGCATCTGAGCAAGGTGTTGGGCTCTCTCATCAAGAGTGAATCAGCGCTGCGTAGCTTCTCTTGCACTTCAACGGACAGCATATGGTCTGTCCTCTTTCTATCCATCACCACCACCGTCACCACCAACAAGGCTAGCAACGTCACTCTCCGTCTGTTACTAAGGATCAATCCGTTCGATACCATTACTCGGGCGCGTATATCGATACCCCGCGCGCCTATCCATCGTCGAGGCGCAGCATCAAGCACGCGCATTCTGCTATCCGTGCACTGCTGTTCAGTGCCTTAGCCTCTCCGGCGAAGAAAAGCTCGATTTCTCCGTCGGCTTCGGACTCTGATCGTCTCAAAGGTTGAAGCGGTTTTGGTCGACTCTGGAATTGCAATTGCAACTGTGCTGCAGGCGATTTCTCTTTTCCCTGCTTCTCAATGACCGGCACTTCCGATCCTTCATCATCATTCTCTCACTCAGCTCCCTCATCGGAATCGCATCCGACTGACATTTCGAGCACGACTTCAGCGACAGCATCGGCACCATCGGCACCGCATCCGCCGTCGATCGACACGAATCCTTCGCATCTGCCCAGCAACGATCCCCTCAAAAAGCATCTCAGCACCGCAGTCGCCGAGGGAACCGCTGCTGAGATCGGATCCAAGCAGAAAGAGTATCAGCGTAGAGCAAAGCATCTCTCTCTCGTAGCCAAACCGACTCCCTACGCTCGTCCAGGTGACTCGCCTAGCTTCCAGGTAGTGCTCAAGGACTTTGACCGTCTGCTCAAGTCGCTTCCCATCCCCCTTCATCGTCTTGTACCCACCATCGTCGCAAGACTCATCTGTCGTGTCTTTCGATCTCAAAACATCATGGCGTCCAACATCGCTTTCGACATTGCCCTCTTCTTCTGGCGCATCATAATCAACCTCTTCTTCCGAGAGATCCGTCCACGCTCAGCATGGCGAATTCCACGCGAAGGCCCCGTCATCTTTGTGGCGGCGCCGCATCACAACCAGTTCTTGGATCCGCTTCTTCTCGCATCCGAGGTGCGTCGTGCTTCGGGACGTAGGGTCGCCTTCCTCATCGCTGAAAAGAGTATCAAGCGACGCTTCGTGGGTGCTGCTGCCCGTATCATGCAGTCCATCCCCGTCGCAAGAGCCGCCGACAGCGCCAAGAAGGGTAAAGGCTTCATATCGTTGCATCCCTCGGGTGATCCTCTCCTCTTGCAGGGACACGGCACCGCTTTCAAATCCCAATTGCACGCAAAAGGTCAGATCATGCTTCCCAAGGCCTGTGGGCATGCCACGGTCGAAGTGGTCGAGGTCATCAGCGATACCGAGGTCAAGATCAAAAAGGAGTTCAAGGACCAACGCGCACTCGATATGCTGCGCGGCCAAGTGCCCCAGCCAGAACCACCCAAAAGCGACAAGAAGGCGTTCAAAAGTCCAAGCTCGAGGGCGATGGAAAAGGTCCACGAAGACTTGTTCGACGGCCAAGGATGCAAATACTCGTGCCTTCCCTTTGTTGACCAGACGCAGATGTATGCCAAGGTCTACGAGAAGCTCGCAGAGGGCGGCTGTCTCGGCATCTTCCCGGAAGGTGGCAGTCACGACCGCACCGATCTTCTTCCTCTCAAAGCCGGTGTCGTCATCATGGCTCTTGGCGCTATGTCCGCCAATCGGGATCTCAACGTCAGGATCGTTCCGGTCGGTCTTTCGTACTTCCACCCACACAAGTTCAGGAGTCGTGCCGTGGTCGAGTTCGGCTCGCCCATCGACGTGCCCCGCGAGCTGGTCGGCCTGTTCGACGAGGGCGGTGAGGGCAAGCGCAAAGCGGTAGGAGAGATGATGGACATTGTCTACGATGGTCTCAAGGGTGTCACGCTGCGAGCTCCCGACTTTGAGACGCTCATGGTCGTCCAAGCCGGTCGTCGTCTCTATCGCGCACCTGGTCAATCGCTCAGCTTGGGACAGACTGTCGAGCTCAATCGCAAGTTCATCATGGGCTATCTGCAATTCAAGGACGAGCCGCGTGTGGTCAAGCTACGCGAAGAGATCCTCCGGTACAACAAGAAGCTTCGCTACGCAGGTCTGCGCGACCATCAGGTGGAGCGGGCTACAAGAGCAGGCTGGCGCAGTCTGGGTCTCTTGGCCTACCGTCTCGGCTTGCTTGGGCTTTGGGGAGGGTTGGCACTTCCAGGCGCCGTGCTCAACTCGCCGATCATTGTTCTCGCCAAGATCATCAGTCACAAGAAAGCGAAAGAGGCTTTGGCAGCATCTCAGGTCAAGGTAGCTGGACGCGACGTGCTCGCCACGTGGAAGGTTCTGGTGTCGCTCGGTGTCGCACCTGTCCTCTACTCGTTCTACGCTGCGCTTGCCACCTTCCTCGCTCACAAGTATGGGCTCTCGCCACGCACACGGGCTCTCATGCCTCTGTACACGCTCATTGTTTTGCCCACCATGTCGTACTCGGCACTCAAATTCGCCGAAGTGGGCATCGACATTTACAAATCGCTGCCCCCGCTCTTCATTTCGCTCATCCCAGGCAATCACAAGGTGATTCTCGACCTGCAGCAGACGCGAACCAAGATCAGTGCCGACATGCACGCGCTCATCGACGAGCTAGCTCCGCAGGTGTGGGAGGACTTTGCCGAAAACCGCATCTTGCCCAATGCGTCAGCACCGCCTCCTCCTCAACGCGATGCGCTCGTGTGGAAGCAGAAGAAGTCGACGAGCGGTGGGGCCAACGATGCGCTCAGCCACCCCCTGCAATGGATGGACGAGCGTCTCTTCGGCTGGGGTCGCCGACGCCGTTCGTCGGCGCGCCGCACCATGACGGCGGAAGAGATCAAGAATTTGCGATCCTCGAGTCTCGCCCGCGAAAACACTGGAGCCGACGGTTCTGCAATCGAAGAGGAAGAGGAGCTTAAGCAAGAAGAGGACGGCGAGGGATCGTGGGACGATGCGTCGGAGGGATCGAGCTTTACTGAGAGTGGCGAGGAGGATGAAGGCGATTATGAAGCTGTCTTTTCGATGCTCAACCCACAGACGCTGATGAACGGCTTGCGGGGTGGGGCAAAGAGCCCCGGAACCCCTGGTTCGGGCGGTGGACGACGCAGCCGGACTCACTCTCGCTCTCGTAGCGGAAGCCGAGGTAGCATTGGTGGTGGTGGCGAGACGTTCGCGGAGAAGCGCAACAGGAGCAACCAGGATCTGCGTGCATTGATGAGGGAAGGTGGTGCCATGTCGCCTACTGCAACGCGATCGACAGGCATCCTCGACGGCGCTGGAAGTAGAGCATCGCAGTCGAGCAGGACGTCGGCTCTGCCGGCGAGCCTAGCGACCACAAGCATCAATGGCAGCGGCAGCAGCAACGGCAACGGCAGCACTACTACGTCGCGCAGGAACCGTACCCACTCGCTCTCCGAGAACGTGCACGTGGAGGAGCTCAAGAACGCGGGACCTGCAGCAAAGAGGCTGCCATTCTCGGCAGCTTCGCAAGCGTTCGAGATGCAGCACGAAGGGAGTGACAAGCAAGCCGGCTATCGACCCAAGTTGGAGAATATGAAGAGTGCAGAACACACTCCTCCGGCTACACCCAAGCACGAAGCCAAAAAGAGTCTGCCGTCGGGCTCGCCTCTGAATGCCGCTGTCGCCACCAAGGAGGATAGCACAACCAGTGAGCAGTCCTAAGCGCTTGCTCGAAGTTGTCAAGCTGTAGTTATGGTTTCATTATCGAGTTTTACGGGAAACGTGGAGTTGTCAGTTGTTTTGCTTGTCGTTTGTGGTGTGTGCAGTGACTCCATGAAGCTATCGGGTAGATCGGCTTGGTTGTTGCCTAAAAGAACAGCGTCCCAAGCCATCCTCCAAGCTGTAGAATTACGTCTCTGTGCAGGCGAAAATTGAAGCCCCGATGCGGTTTTCGCTTTCGCGCTTTGCGGATTCATTTACGCCATTGCGCATTATGGCATTGAAGACGCGTATTTGCAGGCGACACAGAACAAGCACCCCAGTTTTTTTATGGTGTAGAAACGGTAACTGCACGTGTGTGATCGACCTTCGCTTGGTGTATAGTGCGCGCATAGTTGCTAAATGTGGTAGGCTAGGACGTGGTTGAAGAGCTGACCAAACCGGATAGAGGCTTCCGGGTGAGCCGCAAAGCCGCGCAATGCATCTTACCACTTCTCTTCGCGTATGAATTTGAATTGCTCTGCTGCATCTCGTGACGACCCAGCACAGATGAACGCCTGCATCCTCTCCGCCAGGAGGTACAGGTGGGTTCGAAGGGTAAGGGGGCAGGATGATCAACATTGCATATCACACAGTTGCGTACGATTGGTGGGCGAAGGGTCGATCTTTTTATTGGTGATCTGCGTTGCACAGCTGCAGCAACACCCGTCGGCGAGGTTGCCAGCGAGAACCCTTGCTGCAGTACAGTACGTGCAGTAGAAAGTTCTTCTCCAGCCGTCCTGTCAACGCTGGCTCCTCTGGTTGGCCGTTGAAGCGTTGAGCTTGCTAGCAGTCTGCTGTAGAGATGTTCGACTGAAAGAGGAGAGCAGCTCATTCGACACGCACAAACAAATCTTCTCATAGACACCACGCTAGTGCGGTCCGACTCAGTTAAAGCAAACAAAAACTGGAACGTACAGAGCAGCAGCAGCTTCGCTTTCTCAAAGCCGCCTCGTATCCGGAATCGTTACTTTGAGGGCACAACCGTGGTTGTTGCCTTGGGGAAGAAAAATTTGCAACTCCGACGGTCACGCTCGCCGCCGCGGGCCTTGGCCCCATCGCGTTTGAAGAGAGAAGGGTGAAAAAAGGTCTGGATTTTGCTTGCTTTTTCTGTTTTTGTTTGGGCGTAACCAGAGTGTGTCTGCGTATGCAACTTCTGGCCTCTGTACCGCATCGGCCTTTCGTTTTCGTCTTTTTCATGCTGCGATGGGATGCGGTGCCTAGCTTACTTTTATTTCTTAAATTGGGCGTTTTCGAGTTCAATTTCTCATACACCAAAAAGAGACAAAATCCATCCGTCACACCGCATCACAGCACACTTTCCGTCTGTGTCTGTTCTCTGTCTGCGTCCCTTTTTTTCCGAATTGGATTTCTTTTTCTGCTGCCTGCTGCTGCTGCTGCTTCTCAGGCTGAGCAGAGCAAAACGCGAGGCAAGGCGAGGTGGCTCAACCGGAATCGCTCTTCCATTTTTGCATCCGCTTTCCCCTTGAAAAATGATTGTGACGGAAGCTGTGCTCTTGATCGGATCGGTCATTCAAAATCCGTCACTCTCTTGACTCTTTCGCCTACTGTATCTGACACAATCTCGACGCCGCTCCTTCTCTTTTCCCTCGTTCTCCCTCTCTCTCTTCACCTATCGGCGCATCCTCCGACGTCGACCCACATCATCAGCATCATCAGCAGCAGCGAAACATAAGCGCAGCCTCTCTCCACACGCACACCACCATCATCTATACCGTCACGCCGTCACAATCCGTGCGGATCTTCTTCCTTCTTCCATCCGCACCTCGTCCGGCCCCGCTTCTCTTCTTGACTTCGGACCACATCCTCCTGCGGCCGTACTCTCTCTGCTCGTCATTGGCCATCAGTGCCACCTACACCAGCATCACCCTCGTTCGGATCTCGTACTTCATTGACCGACCGCGACTTTATTGTACTCCTAACACGTTCACTGCGCATCCGTCTATCATCATCGACTGATCCAATCATATCACACGTCGTTCTCAGGAAAAGCATCGCATCGTCTTGGATTCAACTGTCTCTCGTCTATCCCCCAGCAGACCTTTCTTCGCGCACTGTCTTTCATTTCCAGCTGCAGATCAACACAAAGACCTCATTTGACGTGCATCACCAACCAAGCACACTCTCCGCCCACTGCTGCTACACCTCGGAGGATCATACTCAGCCTTGCGATTTGATGTCCCAGTAACACATTAGACTCAAGTCACACCACAAGTCCTTGCATCGTAGCTCATCGACACATCCCGAGCGCAGCAGGAGAAGCACGGCGATCAGGAGCTGAGGCGGTGTCAAGAATACACACGCATTCGCAAATCGAGTGCGCTAGGTGTCAGTCACGCCTCTGCTCTTGACACAACATGTCGCAGCCACAAGTCCCTCCACTGGGCTTGGCCTCGCCTTCGCGCAATGCTTCTTCCGCTTCGACGCTCCGAGCTCCATCGACAGTAGCTTTGCTCAATGCGCGCAGATCTTACCTCGACGAATCCGCCCTCTCGCCGCAAGAGTATCTCGTCTACCTCTCCAGTTTCAACAGCATCAAACCTGCGCTCAGCGGTCAACCAGACCTCATCGATGAGCAGGATGCTTTGCGCTACCTTCGCGAAGAGTGCGGCATGTCCATGGCCGACGAGCTCGAGATATTGCCTCTCTTTGAGCGCACTCCACTCGGTCTCGGCTCTGGTCATTTCTTTGCCATGCTTCGCTTGGTTTCGTGGGCTCAGCAGGGAAGGTCCGCTTCCAAGGATCTCATCTTCACGCAAACAAAGCCTGCACGCATCGCCCTGCCAAAGAAGTTTGGCACGCCTCAAAGCGCCTCAGCAGCAACTTTCGGAAGCGCACAGCAGATCACGTCGCCAGGCCCAAGGAGTTTGACAGCAGGTCCATCATCGCTCGTGTCTGGCCCCACACTTCCCAACAAGCCTGTTCCGTTGAAGCCGGATGCCAGCACAAAGCCGCTCTTGACACCCGTGCGCGAGGAATCGTCGATCAACCTTCACGATTCGACAGACTCTGCCCAATCAGCACATTTCAAGCCACCGCCCGCAGTGCCCGCCAAACCGCAGATGCCCAAGCTTGTCGCTCCCAAACCGAAAGTCGCCAACCCGAACGTGCCTCTCAATCTCGAGCAGCTTCAGCGAAAGCCTGTCCCAGTGCCACCGTCCTCCAGCGCAAATCCCTTCCGCGATGGCGCTGCTTCGACCACAGGCTACGTCAGCGGATCCGGCTATGCAGTGGCTGTGGGCGCGACACCTATCACACCCGCCAACATCTCGACACCGTCAGATGCGCTTCGTGGATTCGACCCGGCGCCCAACCCGTTCAAGCAGAGCAAACCCCGCATCGTCAAGCCGACACCCGTGCGTGCTTCCTCGCCAGCGTCCAACCCATTCCGCAACGGCACACCCGCGATGGCAGCGCTTTCCAACTTCCCCAAGGTGGTATACGACCACGCAGACGACGACGCATCCTCGCGAGCTAGCAGTTCGCGCTCACGACAGCATCACGCCCACCAGCCAGATCGACTCGGAGCCGGCTCGCCACCACTGCCACCGCGACCGGGTGACCGCAACCCTCCTCCGCTGCCTCCTCGACACATCAGCCCGCTCATCCAGGCCGGTCTCAATGCTCGAAGCGAGGTGCGCAGGGCGCAAGAGTCGTTGCCTCCCAAGACTTTCACCGTATTGCAGTCGTCATCAGCCAAGCATGGTGGGCAAGCGCCTGTCAAGCCGCGTTTGCTGAACGGACAGACCGCACCACCAGAGGTAGCTGCAGTCACATCACACGCCAAGAAGCGTTCCATTTCGGGCACAAAGTCGCTACTGGGCGGTAGCAGCGCAGTTGGCATGGATTCGCGCAAGTTTGGTCACGATGGACTGCCCCTGCAGCGAAGAGACTCGCAGCAATCGACATCGGATGTTGGACGCAACGATACCGAGCTTGGAGTCAACACCCGCCGCGCATCGAGCCACTTGCACCGCGGTGTCGGCGCCGGTGGCGGCGACAGCGAGGTGGGCGCAGAAAGCTCGATGATCTCCCACGGAGTCTTGCACCATCAGCAGCAACGCACCGTGCCCACCGTAGCACCCAAAGCGATCTACGCCAAGAAAGCAGGTTCCAGCAAGAGCGGCGAAGAATCTTCGTCCGTCTCCAAAGTGAAACCCACACTTCCATCATGGCTGAAAGAGCAAGAAGAGCTCCAACGCGAAGCCCTCGCCTCGGGATCCGAACCGCCTCCTCCCCCTCCCATCCAACCTACAGAAGGCGGCGTACGCGGCCGCGCGTCCCGCACAGTGGTCGACGACCTCACCGACTCGGCCGAAGCCATGTCGGACCAAGCCGCCGCCGCCAACGCCGCCTCGATCGACCGCCACAACCCCTTCTTCCCACCGCACCGTCGAGACGAAGGCCGCAGCCCCAATCCGGAGGGCGAAGCCGACGACAGCCAAGTCAGCAGCAACCGGCCACTCGGACGCTCCAAGACGGTGACTGGAGCCGGGGCACGCCCCGTACCCCCACGCCGCCCTCGTTTGGGTGCAGCAGACGTCGACAGCACCCTCGCCGACGACGGCGGCGGCGGCGGCGGTGGTAGCCAAGTCTCGTCCAACGCGCACTGGGGCCACTCCCTCGCATCCGGAACCTACGCAGGGTTCAAACCGAACAAAGAACCCAAGAACTCGGGCGGGTTGCGTCTCGTCCCCCCCTCGAAGCAAGCCAAGATGCTCAGCGTGACCTCGCCAGAACAGTTGGAGTCGGAAGGCATCCGACCAGCCAAAGTGGTCGTCGGCGGGGGTACCGACTCTTCCTCCCCCGCTCATAACAACGCAGGAGGAGGCAACAACAGCGACTCGTCCGCCACCGGCGGCGGACCGCTCAGCCCGACGACGCCCTCGGCGAGCTACCCGTCGTCGTCGCACGCCGCTCCCCCCTCCGGGTTCATGCGGCGCCAGGGGTCGCTCAGCTCGACGATCCGCGAGAAGGTGTCGGACATCCTTCGGCTGCAGGATCAGCCGCCGAAGGGGTCGCGGCAGGTGGACTTGCTGACGCAGGATCTGAACAATCTGGTGAATAAGAACGAGTGGTTGGCGAGGAAGCGCGATAGCTTTGTGAGGGGGAAGCGGGAGAGGGAGCGGCTGATCTCCGGCCACTACGACGAGGAGGAGGAGGATGGGGGGGATGATGCGCACCCGGACACGGATCCGGTGAACAACGATTCGATCGACTCTGCGGGGAGGAGGAGGGGGGCGCACGTGAGGTCGCCGAGCGGGGGGGATCGGGATCCGTTTTCGTCTCCTCCACCAGTGACGCATCACGCCGAACACAACCCGCACATGCACCAGCCGCCGCCGCAGCACCCGACCGCCTCGGCCGGGTTGAGGCGCAGCGGGTCGCTGAACCCGAAACGGTCGAGTTCGTACACCTACCCGGCGCAGCAGGGCGTCCACTCGAGCGCCAGCGTCGAAGGCGGGAGGGAGGGGGCCAGTAGGCGGTGGTCGTCGTTCCACCATCCGCACAGCTCGTTCGGCGGCAAGGACGCGGGCGTGGGGATGGGGGATTTGAGAGGGTCGGCGGTGGACGAGGAGGATGCAGCGTCGGACGACGAGGCGTTCGTGAGCGTTAGGGAGCGCGTGTTGGCTGCGAACCACGGGGCGGGGACGGAGAAAGGATATGCTCAGCTGTGAAAAGGTTGAGCGCGGCGGTTAGTTTTGGTGTTTTCGTATTGATATACCCCCTATCAAGTTTTGGCTCGAAGCACAGTATCGGATCATAACAAGTCTTTGCCGACTCACCCTCCCCCCCGCCATCAGCATGCATGTTTGAGTTTCTACACTCGTTCAATCACATCCGTCAGCCATCACCCCAAGGGACTCAAGTCAGCACGCGTTCGTGCACGAGTCGCGCTGAGTGTGTGTGGCGCGGGTGCGATCAATGTTCTCAGGTGAAATCCGCAGACACACACACACCATTCGCTCAGCACAGAAAGCAGATCAAGTCGTCGAGCGAAGGGATGAAAGAGAAACGACGTTGAAATCAAATGCATACGAAATCGTGACAGTGTGAAATGGTAGCAATGCAAAAGGCATGATGAAGTTGTATCTATTGTTTTGACCAAGATCTTTCCCGTAAAGTTAAGGCTTTCCACGACCATCATCTCTCTTGATACCATTGGCAGAAGAGGCTGTCGACGACGACGACGATGCAACCGTTGTAGAAGAAGCGGCGGCTGCAGCGGCACTCATCGAGTGATGCGACATCGATTGACGTTGAGCCATCGACAGTCTCGCCATGACTCCGGGAGGCGGTGGTGGCGGATGGCTGCCATCCCTCCTCGCCAGCTGTACACCTGCGCCCTTGATGCCCATACGCTTGTTGTACCTGTCAATCTCCCACTGTGCCAGTCCATCGGGACCCGACCAGTTGGCAGACGAAGTACGGGGTCGACGGATGCGGTTGGCCGTGCGCTCACCTGGCAAGATCTTCTCGAGCTCGACGGGGCCTTGAGGGATACCAAAGATCTCATCGGCGTCCACAGTCGACTGCGCCAACAGCGCAGCGTCCAAAGCGTCACCCTGGGTCCACAATGGCATGGCCGCTCGCTTCTGAATCGTCTCTTCGTCTTCAGAATCAGAGTACTCCGAGGCAATGTCGGGCAACGCTTCGTCGGCATCCCCTCCACCTGCCTGTTGAGCCGCCGGATCCTCCCACTCGTCGAAGCGGCCACCTGCTGCGTTTTGCATCTGGAATTGCAATTGCGCCGCACGGTGCAGCTCCTGTTCTCGCAAAGCCGCAGCATTGGCAGCCGCCTGAGTCTGTGCCGCATTGGACGCAGCCTGTTGCTGCTGCTGTTGCTGCTGCATCTGGAGCTGTTTCTGCTTTTGCATCTGCATCTGGAGCTGCTGCTGCTTGGCCTGCTGGAATGGATTCGAGGACGAGAAGTTGGCGTTGGCCATGGCCTTAGATGGCGGCTGTGGCGCCTTGCCAGCATTTGCCATCATAGAAGCCGTAGCGGCACCATTGCCTGCTGTGGCACCCGCTCCGGGAATGCGCGGCGCTGCGCCAAAGCCAGCGGCTGCTGCGGCACCCGTCTTCATGGCGAGCTTGATCTGCTGCGGTGGCTGCTGAGATGATGCTTGTGGCTGAGCACGTTGCTGTTGCTGGGCAGAAGCTTGCGAGGGAGCGCCAGGTCGAATGGATGATTGGCTTACGGTACGAACCATCTTGGGAGCACCGATCTGCGAGGTGGCCGCTGATGTGCCTGGACGAGCGCCCGGCGCAAGCTGTTGTTGAGGCTGCTTGGTCTGCGTTTGCAATCCTGCAGCGACGCCATCCTTGTCGTTGGTGACTCGACGCTTCTTGTTGCTGTCCTCGCCTTGTTGCTGCTGTTGCTGTTGTTGTTGGACTGAGGACTGCATGTAGCGGCTCTTCACACCAGCGTAGCTGCCGTTGAGCGCGCTGGAAGGGCGCGTGGGCGGCCCGCTGCTCACAGTGCTGACCGTGCTCGTCCTCGAGCTAGTTGTGCCACTGTGGACACTGCCAGACGTGACAGCACCACCGACGACGAGGTTGCCCAACAGTGCAGCCGGGATAGCGGCGGGAGCGCCGTTGGACGAAGCAATACTGGCATCTTCAGCACCTGATCGGGCAACACGGTCGTTCTGCTCCCTTGCACGCTTGCGGTTTTCCTTTTCGAGCTCTTCCTCTGCGACCGCCTTTGCACGCTCTTCCTTCTTGGCCATGAGCATTCGTCGACGCTCCTCCTTCTCTTTGGCCTTGCGCTCTTCCTCCTCCACCTGCTTCTTGCGCAGCATCTCGGCACGCGCGATACTCGTAAGCTTACCGTTGGTGGTAGCCGAGGCAGCAGCGCTAGAAGGTGTCGAGTTGACCTGAGGAGCCTTGGCTGCAGGGGGAGGGCTGGCGAGCAAAGCGCCGGGAATGGCAGGTGCAGGTGTGGCGGCGATCGCTGCTGGCGGGGGCACGACCTTCTGCTCGGCAGCACTCGCATTTGCGGTGGATACAGGGACACCGTTAGCCCGTGGCTGGAACGTACTAGAGGCAGAGATCTTTGTCTGGGCAACCGATGTAGACGGGTTGGTCGTGGTTGAGGCGTGCAATCCAAGGAAACCCTTGATCTTGTCGCCGATGCCCCAAGCCCTGGATGGAGACGTAGATGCGGCCGGCACGCCAGATTGTTGCGCTGTACGTGTTGATGTCTGATTCTTGAACTTGGAAGGAGAGGCAGCATTGGCTGCTGCTCGAAGTGCGCTGGCCTTGGTGGGCGATGTGGGTCCTGCTTTAGCAAGCGCTTTGGCTGCCACTTTCTTTGGCGACAGCGAGCTAGCTTTCGTGATGGTAGAGGCCTTGGGCGCTGCAACGGGTTCTTTCCTCGCAGTCGACTCTGGGGCATTGGTGGCGGATGTCGATGTCGCGGATTTTGGCACCGCAGCTGCGATCGTCGCCGGCGGAGCTGGAGCTTCAGCTGGATCAGGAGTATTCTCTCTGGAACGAGCATCGAAGAACTGGCTCTCTGCTGCCTCCACCTTGGAAGTGGACAGGATCGTCGATGCTGCCGAGACAACACGCTGACTCTCGGCGGCTGGTTCCGTGGTCGCCTTAGCACTTTCCTCGGTCGGCTTCTGCGGCAGAGCCTTGTCCGTAGCTTTCGGTTGCAAGGGGAACGGCTGTGCAAATGGCAGGCGACTTCCCTGCCAATTCTTGGGTGGAGAATGTGCCGGGGTGGTGCTGCCGCCTGCAGCTGTCGAAAGGGTCGGAAGCTTGGTGTTTTGCTTAGGACTGCCAAACAGGGCGGCGAGACTTCGTGGTTGCGCGGTGGAGCTGCGTGGTGGTTGCTGACCACTAGCGGTACCGTTCCTGGCCGACTGGAAGATATTTGCAGTGTCTCTCATCTTGGCACCAGGCGAAGAGGACAAGGCTGACTCTTGCTGGCTCGCTTTGAGCTGCTCGGCGAGCTTGCGCGGAGACTTGCGCACACTCCCAGAACGAGGAGGGGGTCCCACAGGCGGACTGGCAGCGATGCGAGAAGGAGAACGAGCGGGCGAGCGTGGGATGGCAGATGCCTTGATCGTGGACTCGCCACTCTTGATGCCTTGAGTGATCTTTTCTGTCGAGTCGGAGCCAGAATCTGAAGATCTCGATTGCGTGTCTTTTGAGTTGTTCGAAGAGGCCGACGTCGTTGAAGTCTCTGACGGCTTCTCAGCAGTGAACACCGAAGGCGCAGGTTCTTCCAAAGTTGGCGTTGTGACGGAAGACACTGATTGAGTAGCCGAATTTGAGCTGGCTCCGCTGCCCGTGCTTCGCGCGACGTGAGCCAAAGTGCTGCGCAGCTGCTCCAGCTTAGAAGCATGGCCCACAGCAGCTGTCTTCTTGGCTGCGGGAGTAGGAGCAGACGCTTGCGTCTTGGCAGCCAGCATGGCAGCGCCCACCTTGGACATCTTTTGAGGCGGTGCAGCCGTTGCGAGGTTAGCCTCGCTCGCGATCGGCAGGGCTTCGTCGCTCTTGCGCTTCTTGGGGTTGACACCACCGCTGCTCGAGGCCGGTGCAGCATTAGCACGGGTGTTGGCTTGTGTGCTCGCTGCATTCTTCTTGTACATGGCAGAGAAGGTGGCACCGGCGACAAGGCCGCCCTCGTCTGCATCCGAGTCGGATTCGGAGTCGCCATCGAGTTCGAGAGCTTCCTGGTCGGCGATCTGCTTGCGCAAACTCTTGTTGAGGAAGCTGGAACGGAAGCCTGGACCAGCAGGAGTCGAGGCAGGATGGATGGTGGTGGTGGCATTGCTGGGATGCGCGGCTGCGGGCAAGCTTTTCTTTGCACCATACGATGCGAGTGTGCGTTTGACAGGCTTCTCGGCATTGCCATCCTTCTGCTGCTGGAGTTTGCCGGCGAGTAGAGCAGAGGCTGCTTGACGAGCGCTCTCGAGTTTGGGATCGATCAGAGTGCCAGAGACCGTATTGTCGTTGGAACGAACAGTGTCATTTGTGTCGGGTCGGAACGAGACCGTCGTGCCGTCGCTGCGAGTGGTGCTAGTGCTTGTGACAGTAGGCTCGGCGTTGTTTGCATTCACGCCGTCTGCCTTTGCATGTGCCTTTGTTTGGATCGGCTCGACATCTGAATCTTCGTCGGACTCTTCGTCATCCGAGTCGATGACGGATATCGCGTCCAGCTGCTCCTCCTGCACGGCCTTTGCAGGTTCGTCTTGTTGATTGGCTGACCTGGACGGTGAAGCATGTAGTGGAGGTGTAGATGCTCTTGGAATGGTTTCGTCCGGCGATCGGTCGGCTTGCAAAGACACGTCAATGGCCATGCTATCGTCCTCTGGCGCAGGATTCTTGCGAGTGGATTTCTTGATCGTAGGCTTGGGCTCCTGCAGAGGAAGTTTTGCCCCGTTCTTTTGTGTGTTGAGATCGCCGAGCACTCTGCGTGATTGCCTGGACAGAGGCGAGGAAGGCTCCTCGTCGACGACTTGGATGGGTTTGGCTGCTTTTGCCTTTCCTTTGCCCTTCTGTGGCTCAGTGGTGGAAAGAGTGCGCGATCGTGACGACCTGGCAGGGAGGGGCGCGTTCTCCTTGCCGAACACATCGGCGGCGTCGACGGCGCCCTCGTTGGTGTTGTGCAGTGCTCCACGCGTACGACCGCCATCACGAACGCGCGTGCGCGTGCGGACGGGTGACTTGAGCAGTTCTCCGGCAAGCTTGGATGGAGATGCGACGACGCGAGATGTTGTTCTGCGATCATTGCGTATTAAAAGAAGGAGGAAGGTCAGTACTTGTCGTTGGATGAGAGTGCGACAAAGACGACATCAGCGGGTCAGATACTCACGCATACTTGGCAAAGATATCGTCGGCATGCGAAAGGCTGTCTGCGATGAAATCGAAACCTTGCTCTTGCACGCTCTTGTAGAAAAGAGACATGTCGCAGCATTTGCGAATGTTGTTGACATGAACGAGGAGGTGCGCTTCGGGAGTTAGAGGTGAAGAAGCGCTGCTGCTGGAAGCTGAGCTGCTCCCTGAAGCCTGTGGGGCCGGGATGCGGCGAGAAGCCGTTCGTGCTGCTGGCATGGCTGTCGTAGAAGAGGATGGATATGATGCGAGAATGGGAGTAATCTGAAGCTGAATGATCGAAGATTGGGCTGCCGTTCCTGAGTGTATGCTGGAGTTATTGCGAATGGCAAATATGGTGAATGTCGCGGCGCTCTTCGAGAATGGATGGGAGCGTATTTATAAGGCGCTGCGGTCGTCTGAAAGCCTGAGCTTCTCTGAGCCGTGATGAGTGGGAGCCTAGCGCGTCGGGGATGGCTAGAGAAGGGAAGAAAGGAAGTCGAGCAGCTGAGTCGCCATCTGGAAGAGCCTGTCAGTATTGAAAAGGGCGGTCGAGTGGGATCCGTGATGTGATGGCGAAGATGGATGCAAGTCGAGACGAGAGAAGGCTGAGCAATGTTGAGCTGCGAACTGTCAAAGCGCCGAGTGACTGCTGAAAGAGAGAGACACACACACGCTCACAAAATACTGAATTCCAATCACGAAAAAAAATGCGGTTGCGTAGCCTCTCTTACGCCGAAGCGACTTCATTGATCTGCGACTCAGTCCAAACAGCACAGGCGTGGCTTCTTTGGCTTGCACACTGCGCTACGCCTCTTCTATCACTGCTAGCAAGGCCACATCAACTGCGCCAAAGGAGTCGCTCAGTGATAGTGGAAGAAGGCGTCGAGTCGGTGATCATAGAAAGGGGCGCTTCAGATGCAACTTGACAGAAGCCGTGTTTCGGACAGCTGCAACAGCAAAAGCTGCATGGCTTAGCGCGCTGCATACAGGTTCGCGACTAAGTGGCTGCACGTGATTTCAAGTTTGTTTTTATTTTCTGAGAGCCGCGAGCCTGTGTGGTCTAACACTTTTCGATTTTTCGCCGCTGTCAACCTTCGCAGCTGCAACACAAGACGATGGCAACGGCTCTCGAAGTGAGATTCACAATGAAAGGATTGCATTGACGGTGTTCAAAAGCCACGTCCGAGATCCTCCTTGAAGCAAAGCGTAGTGCCGTCCCGCGACTCGCCCGCCTTCCAGCCATCAAGCTTCTCCAAAGCATCCTTGTCAGAGTGATATGGCAACACCGCGATCTCGCAGACTCGCTCGAAGAGTCGGTCAATGACAGCGCTCAACCGAGCACCTGTCTGTGCAAAATCAGGTTGTGCATTGATTTCCAGCAGCCACACTTTGAGCTCCTCATTCGGGCCGCCATCTTGCGTCGAATCATCATAGCCAACCAACAGATCCACTCCAAATACTTCAAACGCGTTGGGCCACATTTGCCAGTGGATACTGCCTGCCTTTGCCGCTGCTTCGAACGAGGCTCCGATCACGTCGGCCGCTTTGCGACGCACTTCGTCGACCATCTCGGCTGATAATGTGCTGCGTGACTCCGAGATTTTGGAATAACACGACCCTGCCAGGTCAGACCATAGATAGACATTCTCTTCCTTGGGACGCGCATCGTTTCCCACCGCCAGCGATCCATCTTCTTGCAAGCATGTGTTGGTGAGGTGGCATCGAAGGTCGCGTACAGTAGCGTCGGTAGGGTGCCGGTACGCCAATGGAGCAAATAGTGCCAGCATGTCGTCGTGCAAGTAGACCGCAAGTCCAGCTACACACAGCACATACGCACGAAGGTGGAACTTGCGTGCGCTCGATGCAGCTTTGGCGCCATCGATCTCGAGCTTTCCAGGAATCTGTGCCGCAAGAGAATCCGGCCCGTCCTTTGATGGGAGCGGATCGATCAAAAGTGGTGACCGTACGTATTCTTGAATCACGAAATGCCGCAACTGGCTCGCCATCACCGACGTGTCCTTTCCGGCATAGCTACTCCCGCTAGGTTCTCTGTCGGTATCAATGTTGCTATCTGTGACATCGTCGGTATCTGCTTCGTTGTCGTCTTCGTCGTCCGAGTCAGGTTCAAACTCCTCAAAAATAGCCTGCAGCTGCTCCAGCGTGCTGAAGATGCGGATGCCATTTCCTCGATCAGCCATCCCTGGCTTCAGGATGAACCACTTGACATCTTTGGGACGCTCTTCTTCCACTGCTGCCTGATTTTCCTCTAGTATCTCGCCCAAATCGTACAGATCGTCCATGAGAAGCTCGTCCAGCTCGTCGGCGAATTGGATTTCGAGATGCCATGTCTTGGGTGTGCATGTGCGGTAACGGTCTGCATCAGACCCTGGTGGAAGTTTTACTGCGTATGTGTTGAGCGCAGATGCCAGGTAATGCTTGCGGATCAACGCTTTCCGGATGACGTAGCTCGAACACTGAGGTTGCTTTCCTTTGGCGGATGATGATGGGCCGGGGAGAAGATCTTCGAAGGGAAGCAAGTCGTAGTCGGCGAGATACAATTCCTTTCCTGATGGAGCAGTTGCATCGTCTTGTGAGCTCGATTGTCCCACAGGACCGCTTTCGCCATGTCCCTCCTCGATTTGCCAACCACGAGCGGACAGCACCTTTCGTGTTGCTCGTACAGCTGCAGTTTGCGTATACTCCGCTCCTGGAAATGAAACGTACGCTGTCTTCACGCCTTTCTCGACCTCGAGTGATGACGCCATCGTGGTGACCTGACTTCTGACCTCGTCGATCGAGATTGTCGTGTCAGTCTGGTAGGGATGACGAAGCTGAGAGCAGTCAAGAAGAACGAGAAGAAACGTGAATGCGAAGCCAAAACCATCCAAAAAAAATAGAATTGGCCGAAGAAATCAGCGACCAAAAAAGTGACACTCGAATCTGAACTGGATCGCTTAGATCGGGCGTCGGCTGTGCTGACTGTTGCTTCGCGAAAATTCGGCGCCTTCTGGCGCCTTCCCGAACATGTCACAGGAAAAGTGACACTTTCAAGGAGAGAGAGACAAAGCTTTGTTTTGTCATGCGGAGTGCGCAAAAGCTGCAGCTCAGTCACACCCTTTCCTTTGAACGTGCATGAGCCAGCTTCCAAAGCAGCGGCAGTTGCGCTCCTCCTAAGCGCCTTCTCTCTGACTGAGCTTGGCTTGGCTATTAAAAGTCCACTCAGCTGACTGTCGAGAGCTCACTTTTGGACCCTGACTAGGTCTTCAACTTGCTCGCATTCAAATGCTCCTTCTTTCGCTTCCGCTTCTACTTCATACTTTTGCTCAGCTCATCCATCAACCTCGATTCTGACTCTGAGCAGCAGAGTGCAAGACTTCGAGCCATTCGCAGCAAACGGATAGCAACCAAGACGGAGTCCTTCTTCACCATGGATGCCGACGCCATCGTGCTCGGCACCATCAGCTTTGACGAGCTTCCGCTTCACTTTGAAGTGCAAGAGCCGTCGCAGGCGCTGCGGCCTTCATCCATCGAAGAATACGAAGACGACCCACGATCACTGCTGTACCTCTTTGACGACAATGACTTTGAACAAGCAGCCGCTTTCTTGGCCATCGAGGAGGCTCGTCATCAGGCTCAAGTGGAAGCAGCCGCAGAAGCTCTCATCGAAGCAGAGGTGGAAAGACACAGAGTACGAGCGCTAGCGGATCGACTCAGACGGCTGCTCGAGGAAGACGATGAGCTAGTCGACATGCTCGGCAGGCGAATCCTCGCGACAAACGGTCACCAGGTGCCTGATCTCTGGCATCCTCATTACTACCATCATCACAGGCACAACCCATACCAGAGCGGGTTTGCTTCTCGAGGGTCGTCGGGAGGAAGCAGCAGCACTGCATCCTTACCGCCTCTCACTCGATTCATCGACGTTCATGCAGCGTGGGAGGAACTTGCCAATCAGACAGCTGGTGCGGCCAATCCTCGAGTCAGCCCCTTCATCCACGCTGCTCCTGTCATCCAACGAGGGCACGCACCGTATCAGCGCACAGCATCTCAGCGCAATGCTGCAGCACCTTCGCGCTCGCAGTCAACAACAACGTCAACACAGCCTCGAACTCAAGCCAGAGTCGCGATTCATCCTCTCACAGGTGTCCCTGTGCTGCTCGTCGAAGAAGAAGAAGATACCGAGACCGACGAAAGCACTGCAAGTCAATCGACACCGGTTTCGAGTGACGACTCAGATGAATGGCCCATTCATGACGAATCTGATCTCGACTGGCTCGGTCGCGAACTGCTGCGTCGTCGAGGCGGAGCCAACGTTTGGGTACTCGGCACTGATCACGACACCAAACCTCTCGAATCTCAGTCGATTTCTTCTGCAATGACTCCACCTTCCACCCGATCGACCAGCGCGGCATCTTCAGCAAAGCAACCAGAGCCGACCCCGCTCCTGCCCACCCATGTTGAAGAGGCTGACAGCGACCACGAGCGAGGTCGGGCCACTTGGTCGCACCTCAGCAGTCCATCTCAACGCGTTGCTGCTGCACTTGCTCAAGCTGCCTTGCACACTCCTAGCAGTGAACAGAAGCCATCCCCGACTGCAGCCAAACCAACGACGAGGCAGCGTGCAGCCACTGTCATGTCCGAATCCGAGGAGGAAGAGCTTGAGACCGTAGGCAAGCCGGTCGAGGTCGACCAGAGCAGTATGAACGATCGGCCACGAAAGTCTGTCAAGGTTGTCGATTTGCGTTCGTAATCTCACAAACAGCTTGAATGCATATGTTGAATCGTGTATGATGCGCGATAAGAGTTGAGTGTTTGAGGTACAAAGGGCGGTTTTACTCTTCTGATGGTGTTCCTTCGCTTCCTGTTGCGCAGAGGGGTGTGTGTCAGCTTGGGCGCCAATGGAACCTGAGAGGCATGTGAACTCACCTTCGCCATCATCGACATCGTCGTCGTTAGCGATGTCGCTAGCGTTGATGTTCATTTCTGCTTGACCGCGTTTCAGCCTCGCTACCAGTTCCTGGCCTAGCTGGGAGCGTGATTTGGTGCCGTAAGCGAGCAGATCTGCTGGAAGGTCGCCGTCTTTGTTTGGGATGGTTGGGTCTGCGCCTGCTTCGAGTAGCTCGTTTACTGTATACGGCCGTAGATGTGTGTTAGTATGCTATGCGCTGCAAAGAGTGGGGTGAAGGGCGGAGACTTACCGATCCAATTGCGAATCTCTTCAACTTCCTTTCCCGCCTCTCCGTCTGGAATGTCGACGTTGACAGCTGCATGCAGAGGGGTGTCTGCATTCGTACGGTCTTGGTAGTCGACGTCGATTTCAAGGTTGAGGATTTCAGGTAGGACTGATGTGGATTGCGAAGAGGCTGCGTAGTGGAGAGCGTTGCGTCCTACTCCGTCGCTGTGGTTGGCGTCAAAGGCGCCGGAAGAGATGATCTCCTGCAGCAATTCGAGGTCGTCTGTTCGAGCTGCGTGGAGCAGTCTCTTGTCTGCGATGGAGGTAAGGGCAAGAGAGTATTCGTTCAGTTAGCAACGGCAGAGAGGAAGCATGGTCGGACGATAAGCCGTGAGTGGAAGGAGATGAGTACGATACCTACTCTGAACATCGATCTGGTGAACGGAGTCGTCGTGTTCTTGGTCAGCCATGATTGCAGCTATGATCTCGATGATGAGGATGGTGAATCTGAGGTTGAGAAGATCACGAGAGTGTATCTCGAGGTGTTGGTCTAACCTCGCATAGGCCTCGACCCTCGCACAAGCCTCTCTCTCGCGTCATCTCCCGATATTCCTCGCTCATCGGGTAGCAAGTTGTTCGGAAAGCGGAAATCAGATTTCTCTCGAGGTTTGGATTTTTTCGATTTTGTGCGGCTTTCCAGCTGCAAAAACAGGAAAAAGTTTTGGAAGAAACGATTTTCTCCACACTTGAATGCTTCCTTCTTCGCCATCCTCGACCACATTCTCTACAAACGACCAGACCTACAACAAGCAGCTCAACAGGTACCGTACTGGAGCTGCTCAGAGTCGAGAAGAGTCATCATGCCAGGCGTAAAGAGGAAGTCAGAGGCACAAGCCTCGACGCCCTCCTCTTCCAAACACACAGCTAGCCCTTCGGCAAGGTCTAGACAACAAGCCACACCGACTTCTTCATCCAAGAAGGCCAGACAGCCAACGGTCTACGTGGACGACAGTGATAACAACGACGAATTTGACGACGAAGAGGATTTGCTCGACTCCGCTTTGCATGGCACCGGTTCAGCCGCTCTGCCTGATGGCTCGGACGAGGATGACGAGGACGAGGACAACGAAGAAGAGGATGACGATGATGAGGAAGACGAAGACGAATCAGAAGCGGCATCGCAGGACGAGATCGAGCTAGCATCAGATCGGGAGGATGAAGAAGACGAGGAGGATGAGGATGACGAGGAGGAGGACTTTAATCGACCTGAACGGTCCGAAGTCGAACTCATGTCGGACGAAGACATGGATGGAGGCTTTGAAGACCTCGAAGGTGCCGACGACAACGACGACGATGCCGGCGCTCAGCCATCCTCCTTCGACGACCCAGCCGCCTCTGCATCTTCATCTCGCAAACCAAACAAGAGCGCCCTCTACGCCATCCCCACCCTCGCCGAGGTCCAAGGTCTCAAAGAAACCGGCGAGCTCTTCAAGAACAACGTCTTCAAACTCAAAGTCGACGAGATGCTTCCCGAAGTGCGTCCCGCCTATCGCAAGGCCAGCGCGCTCGAAACCGTGCTGCGCAGGCTGCACCAGCTGTTCGAAGCCATCACTCCCATCGCTCCCTTGCCAGCAGGCGAGGCAATCAAGAACTTCCAGAAGCGCACATCCAACTCGAAAATCCGCATCCCGTTCCCCGACCCAGCACCCAAGTCCGACGCCAACTACAAGCTCGGCTTCGAAAAGCCATCAGCCATGCATCTGGTCGGAAGCTGGCCGCTCAAATCCGCAGCAAAGCGTCCCGAAGGCATCGATGTCGATGTTGCTGCTGTGATGCCGGAAAGCTTGTTCCAGCCCAAGGACTATGTTAACTTCCGATACTTCCACAAGAAGGCGTTCTACCTTGCATCGCTCGCACACGCCATTCAAACAGCAGAGGACGAACATGACATTCATCTTGGTGTTACCGCTTCGTTTGGCCTGGTCGATGCTGATCCTAGACGACCAATTTTGGTGCTCAGGCCGATCCACGACAAGTCGGAGACCGATTTTTCCAAGCTCAAGTGCACCATTCGTATTCATCCTTCGATCGAAGCTGATACGTTCAAGCCTATCCATCTTGGGCCACTGCGCAGCAATGTGCGCGTAGCTTCTGTCCAGGCCGAGACTTCGACCGATGCCGCGTCCACCGCAGAGACCGCCACCCCACGCTACAACGCAGCCATCCTCGCCGACACTCTGCACCTCCCACACCTCGTCTACCTGCACACCGTAGCGCAAGCGTGTCCTGCGTTCGCTGACGCCTGCTTGCTCCTCAAGACGTGGGCTTTCCAGCGTGGATTCGGCTCCGGTGGTCGCCTCAACCCCAAACGTGTCCACGATGCCGACGAAGACCGCCGCAGACTCGTCGCCGGTACCGCCTCCCTTCGATTCATCCTCACCATGATCCTCGCACACCTCTTGCAGGGCGAAGAGAAAAAGGCCGGCTGGAAGCGCGACACCACCAACGCTGGACGCAGCAAGCTCGCCAACAGCTTCTCGAGCTACCAGTTGTTCCGTGGTGTGATGGACTGGTTGGCGAAGCACGATTTCCAGGCGAATCCGGTGTTTATGAAGTCGATGCCCGAAGCTGGGCTGGCTTCCCGTTCGGACAAGGTGCCGCGTCAGGATTTCAGCCAGGTGTTTGACCGTGTGCTTGTCGACCCTAGTGGGATGCTGAATCTGTTCGCTTTTGTTCCGACCGGGTCGATCGATCTGCTGCAGTACGAAGCGAGGAGGACGTTCGAGATGCTCAACGATCCAAGTTCGGATCATTTCGATGCGCTGTTCTTGCAAGACCGCACCGCTGCGCCTTTCACTTTTGACGAGGTGGCGCGCATCAATCTTCCTCTCACCCGCTCGCACACGGCTGCAGACAACCAAAGGAACGGCATGGGCATCTCGACTTCGTCGCCCATCCAGCGCGCTGATTTCGGTACCTCCTTCCAGGCGGCCATGATTCAAGTCAGCACCACAGCTTCGCGTGCCCTCGAAGGCCGAACCAAGCTCGTAGCGCTGCTGCATCCTGCTACGGGTGGATTGGCAGGGACATGGAGACTCGACGGTTCGCGACCTGTCGCTTCGAGTGACGCCGAGATCGGCCTTGTTCTTGACAACGACCAGGCGTGGAGGATGGTCGATCACGGCCCCTCTAGTCAGGATACGGAGAAGGCGGAGCAGTTCCGCGCATTCTGGGGTAAGATGTCCGAACTGCGCCGATTCAAGGACGGACGAGTGCTCGAGAGTGTCGTCTGGCCCGTGACAACGCAGGCATCGCGATGGGCGATCCCGCGCCGTATCCTGTCGTACGCGCTCTTCCGCCACCACGCGATTCACGAGTCGCAGATCCAATTCGTCTCGTCCCACTTTGAGTCGCTGTTGGAGATTGATTCCACTCTCTCCCGAACCGCGCATCTGGTCAGCACTGAAGAAAAAGGTTTCACGCTCGTTCAATCCGCCTTCGACCAGCTGTCGAAAGATCTGCGTGCGCTCGAATCGCTCCCACTATCGATCATCTCGGTCGCCCCCGCGTCTGCCGGTCTGCGCGGCACGTCCACCTTTGTACCCGCTCCGCTCAACCTCGAGCTGCTCGGCGATCGCATCCCGGACGCAGCGTCATACTTGCCGGTACACGACATCATCATCACGTTCGAAGGCTCGGGTAAGTGGCCCAACGAGCTAGCTGCCATCCAAGCGATGAAGGCTGCGTTCTTCGAGCGGATGTGTGCCGAGATCAGCAACAAGATCGAAGGCGTCGCGTGTCGCGTGGTGTTCGATGCCGGCGCGACGTCCAAGATGGAAGATCAGTGCAGTTTGGAGTTGATCCTCGCGAGCGGGTTTGCCTTCAGAGCACGGGTGATGCACAACCGAGAAAAGCTGCTGCTGGAGCGCATCTTGGCGGACCGATTCGAATCGGCAGGTGCAAAGCGTCGGGCGCGCAAGATCCTGCAAGAGTGGCAGCTTCGTTTCGAAACTCTGCCGCTGCACCATTCGTACATTGCGTCGGTGGGGAACCGCTTCGCGTCGTTCGGTGGAGCGGTGAGGCTGACGAAGCGATGGTTGGCCAGTCAGATGCTGTCGTCGCCTGCGATTTCGGAGGACCTGATCGAGTTGGTGTGCGCTGCGGCGTACCTGTCACCGGAAGAAGGTGCGCCGGCATCTGCCGTTGCTGGGCTGCTCCGGATCTTGCGATTGCTGGCGAACTGGAGGTGGAAGGAGGAGCCGCTGATGGTTCCCATCCAAGCTGTGATTGACGCTACTGAAGCTCAAGGTATTTACACTTTTGCGACGGACAAACGTACGGAGGTGGAAGCGCACTTTACCGCAGCTCGTGGGAGCGACCCTTCGATGATGCATCGTGCATGGTTCGTCGCTACAGAGACGGATACCGAAGGGCTCGCTTTCGGCCGCAAGGGTCCAGTAGGAGGCGTAGCAGACGGCATCAAAAAGCTCGCACGTGCCGCCGTCACTGTGCTCGAAGAAGCCACCTCTCTCACCACCGATCAAGTGCTCGCGCTCTTCACACCCTCTCTGGAGCATTACGATTTCGTCATCCACCTCAAGCCCAGCGTTCTCTCCCGGTATAGCGAAAACGTCCGCGCCGACCCTTCCGTTTGGGGCGCAAAGCGGACCAAGTACGCCAACGACGCCGCTGGCTCGATCCAGTCCAGCGAAACGATCTTGGGCGCCGAGCCCAAGCCCGGCTTCGATGCAGCAGAGGCGTTTCTCGCGCTGCTGCGAGGACTGTACAGCGACTCGTTCAGACTGTACCACGACCAGCACGGTGGATGTGTGATTGGTGGCCTGTTCAACCCGGCGTTGGATCGCGAGCGTGATTTTAAAGTGGGGCTGGGTTTTTCGTCTGCCCCAACCGAGACCGGCAAGAAGACGCAGGTGAAGCTCAACAAGCCGGCTATCGTGGCTGAGATCGAGAGGTTGGGTGAAGGGCTGGTTGACAAGGTTGAGCTTAGGCGGGCCTAGAGACAGGAACATCTGAGGTGAGCATGCAACACAGTGTAATCAAAACAACATCGAAAGAATGCATGTAGAGTGTGTTGGAGGGGCTGTGGTTGACCGATGAGCGCTTTTGAGAAGTGTCCGAAAGACATGGGCTTTGATGAGGAAGGTTGTCGGTCGACAGCTGTCAAAAATGCGCAGCCTGCTCAGGCTGGAGCGCTTGCGCGTCGATTCCTCCACTCGCTCACAGCCCCAAAAAAATCTCAGTCACGACCCTGCATGAGGTCAACGACGCACAGACTCTTTTTGTTCTTTCTTCTCCTCCCTCATCATCATCGTCTCTCGTTGCAACCACCATCTCGAGCACTGCATCGACGAACCCAAACCAACACCGTCAAGCAAACCAGTCTTAATCCACACCTCCGCAAAAGCTCGCTCCACAATGACCGACATCCTCGACCCCTCCGCGCTCCTCTCGGTGCTTCCTTCGCTCCTCCCCCCTTCCTCCTCCTCATCCACCCCGCTCCTCCGCCACCCATCCGACGCGCTAGCAGCGCTCATCCACACCATCATGACTCGTCTCGACTTTCGCCTCACCGGTCTATCCGAGACCGACCGCCTTCCCTCTCCTTCCTCCTCCTCCTCCGATTCCTCCACCTCCGCCCTGCCTTCGAACTGGAACACCGGCGGGCCCGACCACTACGCGTTTCGGTACAAGCACCACCAGTCGTCGCTCGATTTCCTGGTCAAGCTCGTCAAGCTGGGCGGCAAGGTGGTGGTGCACGGCATCGCGATGCAGGGTACGCGGACGAGCAGCGTCGAGGTGGTGGTGGGGGATTTTACGTCGGAGAGTTTCTGGCCGTGGCCGAACGACGGTGGGGAGCCGCTGGTGAACGGGTACATTGGCAGTTCGAGGGTGAAGGATCTCACGGGGTTGTTTAAGAGGGGGGTTCTGCAGGAGTTGGTGCCGGGGTTGAGGAAGGATGGGTATACCGAGGAGGAGAGTAGCGAATCGAGTCGGCAGCCGGAACGTCCGAGCGCGGGAGATTTCAGACCTCGACCAGCGCAAGATCCATACCACCCGCAGGCGAACCCTTCGACACAACAGCCGCCGTTCCGCAACCCCCTCATCATCGGAGACCGCGATCTAGACCCGCTGGGAGGGTCGCCTCTTGCCCTACCCCCACGCTTCGGCGGCGGCAGCGGCGGCAGCGGCAGCGGCGGTGGTTTCGCTCCACCACCCCTCTTCCCCGGCGGAGACACGGGCGGCGGCATGTTTGTCGGCCCCAACCATCCCATGTTCCGCGATCGATTGCCACCTAACACCGGCCTGCCACCCGGCGCGGTGCCACCAGGCGCCCGATTCGACCCAATCTACCCGACAGGCGGCGGACCATTCAACCCAGACAGAGAGCCGGACGTAGGCGGAGCGCGTCCGCAACACTTTGGCAGCGGCGAACCGGATTGGGACGAGCTGGCGCCGCCGAGGGGCGAGAATCCGTTCGGTGGTGCCAGAGGTGGCCGAGGAGGTGGCGGATTCGGCGGTCGTCACCCTGATACTGGCGGTTGGTATTCTTAGTCTCATCACACTCTCTCTCAATCACATCCTTTTCGCACACGGTTGTAAAACTCAATCACAAAAAAACAGTCATTCCACAACAAAACCTACTCCTTGCTCGCCGACTTCTGAGCCAGCGTGATCTTGTCGCCCAAACTCAGCGCAATACCCTGAGTCTTGGACCTGATCCTCACATGTCCCTGGATCGTCTTGCCATCCGGCAACAGCTCGATGCTCAGATTCGCCAGAGCGTCTTCGCCGAACAGACTCCTCGCGTACATGTTGGCCGACAAGAAACCGCACTCGCCCGCCAGACTGGCCTCGGGGGTGAGGCACGACATGTTGGTGCTCTTCATGATGTGCGCCAGATACTCGCGCAGGTCGGTGATCGAGGTGTTGACGTTGACCTTGTTCTCCCATTCGAACTCAGTCCACATGGCCCGGAACTGCGCTTCGTTGCAGTACGCGGGCGCGATGTAGTCCATAATGTCGATGTGGATGTCATTGAGCACGACGCACTTGGCATCGCCGGCGCTTTGTGTGCCGGTACCCGCAGCGCCTTCGTAGATGATGTTGCCAAAGATGACACCCGTCTCGGTGCTCGACACTTTGATGGTCGCCTTGATCGATTGGTAAGAGTACGGCGCCAGCGTGTAGTTCGAGGGACGCTCGACGAGCTTGAGATCGCCGAGCGTAGCAAACTCGATCGAGAGGTTCTGCAGCGTTTCAGCAGTCTGGTTGACGACCAGCACATCCAACAAGATGTCAAACTGGTGCACATTGACGTACGCCTCGGCATAGACAGGGTCCGAGAAACCGGTCAGTTGCACGACACGCGCCAACTTGCTGATAAAGTCATCCTTGGCTGCTTCAGCCGCACCCGTCGCCTGCGTCAACTCTCGCTCGTACTCTTCAGCTGCATCGTCCGCCGCCTTCTTGGAGAACTGTCGGAAAGAGAGCAAATCGTCTGGCTGGATCTTGACCACCTTGGTCTCCTTGGCGAGCTTGTCGGCTGCTTTGGCCTGTTCGTGCTCCACCATCTTGGTGTACGCCGCCTTGGTGTCGTGCAAGAATACTTCCTTGGCTTCCTTGCTCTCAGGTTCAGCTTCCTGGATGGATGAGGCTAGCGTCTCGACGCACGCCATGATTCGTTCGGTCGAGTCCTCGTCGATAGGCGAAGCCGAGAACTTGGACTGACCCACGCGAACGATGCTAGTCATGATGAGCATCGACTCGGCACGCAGACTGTTCTTGGCAGCTGCGTCGGACGAAAGCTCACCGAAACGCAGCACAAGCTTGGTGAGCGTCGATGCAAGCACCGTACCAGTGTAGAAGTCACCGAGCAACAGCAGCGAGCGCAGCGGTGGCTTGGACGCGTTCTTGACCGCATCGAGGCGTGCTGCCTGGTTAGCTTCCGAGCTGAAAGCGGTCTCTGTGGCATAGGTTCCATCGGCACGCACACGGTTTGCCGCTGATGAGGCAGGCTTGGCTCCGCCTAGTGCAGAAGACGAAGAAGCCTCGTCCGCACCTTCCTTTGCACCATCTGCCTCGGCGGGAGACGAATCGAGGAGACGCTCCTCGGCCGCAAGGATAGGCACCTCGCCGATCACCTTGCGAATCTGCTGCATGGCCTCCTTGATGTCCTCGATGCTAGCACAGTACTCGCCGACAATCCACAACGCACCACGGAAGACCTTGCCCGACTTGATCTCGGTGAAAGTGCGGAGAAGCTTGTCGACGATCGAGGACCGCAAGTCCGGGAATTTCTCGACCACTTCACGAACAAAGGCGATGACATCGACCGCCGAAGGGTTGTTCGAGTCTCCAAGGAACTCCATGAGCACATGCACAACGTTGGAAGCGACTTCGGAGAACTTGATGGCGCAGGTGTGGATGGACTGGATGAGAAGCTGTCGGTATTCGAGGTTCTTGTCTTGCGACTGGGCCGAGTCGACAGTCTTCATGAGCTCCTTCTTGAGCAACAGCACCACTTCCTCGATGTTGCGGCTCGAGACCATTTCGAGCGCGATGCGAAGCGCCTTGCGTCGAACGTCCATGTCGGGGCTGCTGAGGACGCGGAGGAGGTCCATGACTAGTGGATCGATGACGTGTTCGTGCTTAGTTCGTAGCGCATCCAGACGGTCGAGTACGATGAGCTTGACATTGTTGTCACTCTCGCGGACGATGAGCTCGATCAACGCACTGGCAGTCGCTTTGACGGCAGCGGCGTTCTGAGTGAGCGTGGTGAGCGTCGTGGCAGCTTCGTACTTGACCGAGTGGCTGGGAGCAGAAAGAAGTTCCGAGACGGCACGGATGTAGCGGGCACGGTTGGGCGACTCGCCGCGGCAGTCCTTGCGGATGAGCTCGATGATAGCAAGCTGCATGAGCTCGTCCTGCGATGCGACCTGATCCCCGAGACCGAGGAAGTACTGGACAGCTCGTTCGGGTGCAGTGTGGCAGAGAAGGACGAATGCGTTGCGCTTGCAAGTGGTGTCGGCCTCAGCAGCGAGGAAAGTCTCCATGAGCTCGGGGGCGTCGACGATGAGGTTCTCATTCTGTTGATATATCGAGTAGACGCAGAAGACGGCGTTCTTGCGAACGTAGCTGTGACGGTGTTCGAGACATTGACGGATGGTAGGGATGAGGGGTTCAAGAAGCTCGGGCTCCTTGACCTTTTGAAGGAAGCGTAATGTCGAACCTCTGATGTACTCGTTAGGGTGTTGCAAGTCGTTTCGAATGGCATTGCAGACCAGAATCATCTCTTGCTTGAGGTTGCCCTTCTCGTCGAGCTTGGGGCAGACCTCCCAGTAAAAATGGAGCATCTTTTTGAGCTGTTTGTTGCGGCTTGGCAAGACATATTGGATGATGGGCATGAGCAGGTTGGGCTGAGGAGAACCATTGAGGGTCGAGACAATGATGCGTCGAAGCGTTTCGAGCTTAACCTCATCGGACCCGCGTTGGAGGTTGTTTCGCAGATCCTGAGTGGAAAGCTCGATGCCGTCGCTGCTGGGATCAGGAGCGACGACGGTGTATGCAATAGCCTCGGAGGACGACATGGCGGCTATTTACCAGGATGGCCGGTTGTGTCGATGGTCGGTGTGCTGTCGAGGTCCAGCTGGTGGAAGAAGCGCGTTCCACAGCCGCTGTGTGTTGAAAGAACGAGGAGAGGGCGTAGTCGTCTAATGCCTCGCTTCTAGAATCCGACCTGTAAGTAGGCGTTGTGTACGTGCGTGTGGTGGTGACGAGCCGGTGAAGGTGTGGTGGTGGATGACGATGCAAAGAGCGAGCGATGTGTTGGACTTTGTTGAAGCTGTCTGTCTGTCTCTCCCGCTCAGTCTGCGTGGCATTCAAGCTGGCCAATCTTCCAGCTCAACACGCACAGAGAGAGACATGCCGCTCGGATCACCTCTGCTCTCTCACTCTGTGCTTTTCGCTGTGAGCTCCGCGTCTTTCCAGCTTGGCTTTGGCATCAGAGCGCGTTCATTTCATTTTGCAATTCTCATCTGACCCGATTTTGTATTCACACCTGCCCAATTTTGTATTCGCGATTTCAACTCGCACGAAAACGCTCAATTTCAAGATGTTAGGTCACTCACCTACCGCCTCCTCCTCCTCGTCATCAGTCTTTGCGAAAGGCTTCGTCTGTCGACCCTGAATCTGCTCGCAATCAACCTTACAATCATGAACATCAAGCACACACACCTTTTGAATGAAGCCGCTCGACTAGCATTGATTTCGAGAATAGTGTTGCAATGCGAAGGATCCTCCATCCCAAACTCTAAGCCTCAAACACGACCAGTCGCGCAGAAGCCTCCACTGTATCTTTACGAATCCAAGCCTCCGCCAACTTCCTTCCGGCTTCCGTAGGCTGACTGAAAGCGACCGACCTCGCTCTGCTTCCGTACATCTTGACCAAACCATCCAGGTCAAAGCCGTAGACGCTGTTGTCAGCTGCTGCGTCCAGCAGGGCGCTTGCCATGCCTGTGCGCCTCCATGCAGGGATTACGTGGATCCTATACACGCCGACGGGTGGAGTTTTGGACGACGGCAAGGCATCAGAGACAAAGATAGCATCGCCGGCATCGTTCCACACGGTCCCAACTTTGGGAGCGTCGCCATCGTTGACGTCGAGGGTGTCGTTCTCCTTGTTGCTACTCGAGGGGAGCACTTCTCGAGCTTGACCCCCGGGTACACGACCCACAACAGCCGCTCCTGCTGCTCGACCGCTGCAGATCGCCACCAACACCTTGCACCCTTGGATGTCGGGCACACTGACCGACGCGGCTCCCAACGCCTCGTCCACCGTTTGCAGCAGCTCATTGATCTTCCTCGTCGCCACCGCATCCTTCAGAGTCGACATGTCGTAGCACCGAACCACAACAGACTCCGCTTGCCCACTCTCGTTGCCTGCCGACCCACTCTGCTTACCGCGCAGCACCGATTTGCCCCGTGCGACCTTTTTCGACAATGTGAGCTGCGACACCACCTCACCCGACACCGTCAGCGCTTTAGCACTCCAATCCAGCCCCTTGACGGTGCGCTCGTGGTGACGTGCATGCAGCGAGCAGTCTTCTGCCGACGATGTGTCGTACTGCATGTCACATTCGTTGCATCGGATACGGATGCGCTGGCCCAGATCCAAAATGAGCTGTTCCGGCTCTCGTGCAGATGCCGACGCCGCCGCTTTTGATTGCGACTTGCGTGCTGTCGACTTGGCGTGACGCATCGTGGGGAAGAGCGGAGTATGCACCGATGACAAGATCGGACTGCTCGCTGCTTTCTGCATCGCCTCGTCGTTCTCGTCTGTTTCACGAGGGGAAAGGGAAAGAGGCTGAGGCTCGAGATCCTCGGTCAAGGCGCGCCGACTGCGTCCAGCATACGTTGTGATCTTCTTGACAGTCGGTCGAAGTGGAGCAACAGGCTCGTCTTGATCTTCGTCGACTACCATTTCGCAATCCTCATCGACGGCTGTTTTCCAGTTCAACGTGATGTTCGTCGGAAAGGAAGAGAAAGTGAAGGAAAGGAGGACACACATGAGAGGTCAGAACTAGGATTCGTATCATTGATAGTTTGCGAGGCGCACTACGTACAAGGAGAGGTTGAGGGGGGACTAGCGAGTGACTTGGCGGCGGCAGCGGTGTCTGCAGCAGGAACTCCTTTAGCCAGGGCAGCGACTTGAGAGCGGATGATGTCGAGCTGCGAGAGTGTGGTGAGCGACTTGGCTTGGGCGTTGCGGTCGCTAGACGCAGGCGTCTGCTCTTTGGCCAGCTTGAAGAGGTGAACAAAATCGCTCAGCAAAGCAAGCGGAATGGCGCTTTTGTTCTTCTCGGCCTGGCTCGCCTTGGTGGCTTCAGCAAACTGCTTCGACACCACAGCTGCACGGTCGCAGATCTCAAGCGGCACACCAGCAAGCGCCGCCACCTGTGTGCCGTAAGACGACTCGGCAACACCATCCACGAGACGATACCTGTCGAGTTCAAATTGGGAAGTCAAGGGAAAGTCAAAGTCAGTAATTGGCCTCGTCGCAATCAAAGCGGCCTTTCAGCTAGGTTTTAGCTACCTCTACTCACGTGAAAACCACCTCGCGCTTATCGTCGTCGACCAGCACCTGCATGTGCTTGTTGCTGACCCGTGAGTACGAGTCAAAATCGTAAGCCAGATTGGTGTAGTGCGTCAGGAAGAAAGTCAAGCAGCGCGTGCGGCTGACCAGATGATGGAGAACGGCAAACGCGATCGCCTGACCGTCAAACGTGCTGGTGCCTCGTCCAAGCTCGTCCATGATCACCAGCGAGCGTGGCGTACATTCATTTATAATGCGCGACGCCTCCAGCATCTCGACCATGAAGGTACTGTTGTTGCGGAAGATCTGGTCGTTGGCTCCCATTCGCGAAGCGATACGGTCCACGGGCGAAAGACGGGCAGATGCGGCGGGCACCCGGCAGCCGAGCTGAGCGAGAATCACAGCCGTGGCGCTGGTACGTGCAGTCGTGCTCTTACCTGCCATGTTTCCACCGGTCAAGATCACCACTTCGTCGTTCTTGCCACCCAGTCGAATGTCGTTGGGGATGAACTCGACGTTGTCACCAGCGATGCACGGATGACGCAGCTTGTCAAACTCGAGCAGCGCAGTCTCGTTGTCCACCAGCTCCGGTCGACACGAAGGCTCGCCAATCGCATACGACGCCTTGGCCAACGAGAGCAGACAGTCGATCTCGGCGACCGTCTTGACTGCTTGGAGGAAGACATCGGTCTGCTCGGAGAAGCTGGCGAACAGGCTCTGGTGGAACTGCTTGAGAGCAGCAAGGCGAGTCTCGCGTGCTTCCTTGATGTCTTGGACAAGGTCGCGGACCTCGGGCGAATACCAGCGGTTTCGGTCCTTGGTGCCGCTGAGCTTGGTCCAGTTGGCCGGCACTTTGGTTGCGACAGGCACCTCGATCTGGAAAATATCCTTGGTGCCGAGATGCTTCCATGCACACTTTGACGAATTGAGCTTGAGCTGCTTGCGGTACGACTCGATCTCGTGCTCGAGCTGCGCCTCGACTTTGGCAATGGCGATCTCTGCCTGATCGTAGGGCTCGAACGCGCCCTCGAGAGGGGTGAAGGAGCCATCCTCGGTGACTTTGAAGGTCGACTGCAGTTCGCGGGCGATCGCAGACACGGCTGGCATAGATTGCAGGAGGGTGTCAATCACGTCCGTCTCGAATCCTTGACACTGAGTGCGAAGCTGCTTGACGACCTTCTCAAAGCGAGCAAGCGACTTGAGTACCGCAGTAAAGTCGCGAGGTCGGCACTTGCCAGCTCGCACTCTAGGCACGATTCGCTCAATGTCAGGCAGCGCTTTGCCGAAGGTCTCGAACTCGTCGCCAAAGCAAGGGTTCCTGAGCAGATCCTCGACTGCATCTTGGCGAGCTCGAATCGCGTCGGCGGTGGCAAGCGGCGCGACGAGCCAGATCTTGAAGAGACGCTTTCCAAAGGGGGTCACGCAGCGATTGAGCAATCGGTGGAGTGTGCCTTCATCTGTCCCTTCGTCGTTCTGCAGGACGTTGAGGTGCGTGAGTGACTGAGCATCAAGCACAAGGCACTTGTCCTGACGCAGCGGGTCGAAGATGTTGAAGTTGCGGCTGGAGCACAAGTCCCGGTCGAGGTTGAGCTGAGCCAGATAGCACAGCATGCCACCAAGGGCCGACATGGCGCTTGATCGGTCGACCATGGACGCGATGCCCTCTGGAAGCAAGGACGGGTCGACAGGATCAAGTGAGTCCAGTCGAGCCTCGGCGTCTACCTCGGGGTTGAAGAGGGCGTTGAGCTTGCGCAAAGTGGTCTCGGGGTCCAGAAACTCGACACCGGGCTTGAGCATGGTGATCTGAGCCGTGGTGGGGACGGTGCTGCGAAGAACACGCAGAGTGGGTGCGGAGAGGCCTCCCTTCTCGTGGAGCACCTCCTTGAGTCGAAGCGAACGGAGCAAAGTCTCGAGTCTGGTCCTCGACTCGTCGTCCTCGAATTCGGTCAGGTTGAACTCGGCGGTGGCCGCATCGAGCGTGCACACGCCAAAGATGGGACCATTGCGGCCAGGTGTAGCAGATTCCTTGATCGAGACGCAGTAGCTGTTGAGGTCGTCCGGCAGCGATGCAGCATCGACAATCGTCCCGCTGGTCAATACGTGCCTGAGCTCGCGATTGACGATCTCGGAGCCACCGCCACGAGAGCGCTCTCCGACGCGCATACCCTTGGCCACAGCAGTTTCGGTCTGGTCGACACGGCCGACCTTGTAGCCTAGAGCGAGGAATTTGGCGGCGAAGATATCGAACGAGGCTTCGGGAACGCCGACCATCTTCATCTTGACTCTGTCGGTGAGCTTGAGGTCGAACTCGCGATGACCGATCAGCGCGTCTTCCTCGTAGAGCTCGTAGAATTTGCCCTTTTGGAAGAAGAGCACCGTGTCCCAGTGGTTCTGCTTGATCTCCCAGAACTGTTTTTCGAACGGTGTGAAATCTTTCCAGGCCGACTTGGGGATGTAGACGGTGCGCGAATCATACTCGGCATCACCTGGACGGTTGCCGTCCTTGTCGCGCAAGTCGAGCAAGAAGCTGTAGGCCTCTTCGTTGTCGGCCTTTTTGCGCTTCTCTTCGATGGCGCGACGCTCGGATTTGGTGAGATGAGAGAGAGAGACAGATGCCTGACCAGTGCGAGCCGCACCAGCCCCGCCCTGCAGTGAGCGGCTAGGGGAAGAAGATCCAGACGAACTGTTGCCCAATCTGAAAGAGTTGAGTGCCGAGTTGGAACCAGTCGCGCGGGAAGTAGCAGACGCCTTCTTGGTGCTTGCAGTAGCCTTGCCGCGTTTCGACGGCTTAGCAGCGTGGTCGTCGTCTGCATCGCTGCCGTGTTCGCTCGCGAAGGCGTCGTCGTCGTCGTCCGAGGCATTAGCTGCGTCCAAAGGAAGCTCTTCGTCGTCGTCATTGTGGTCGTCGGGAACGATAAAGTCGTCCTCATCCCGCGTCTTGCGAGCTCGCTTTGCCGGATTGCCCTTTCGGGCCTTGGACGATCTGGGCAGCTCGTCTTCGCTGTCAGAGTCGACGGCGGCACCGCCCTCGGACTCGGACTCTGCGTAGGTGACGGGCCGCTTGGCAGCAGCACGGCGACGGAAGAGCGGCTGCTCTGTCTCTTCGTCGTCGTCGACGTCCATGTTATCGATATCGCTGCTGGGAGGCGGCGTGAGATCGTCAGAGTCGGAAGATTGAGGCGCTTTGGGAGCAGCTTGTGCGGTGGTGAGAAGGCTGTCGGTGGAAAGGGAGCTTGAGCGGTGAAGTGTCGGGGACGAAGATGGTGGTCGAGAAGCTTGATTCTGAGCAGCACCGCCTAGTGATGGTCTGGATGCGCGAGTGGTGGACCTGGACTCGCTCGGTGGAGGCGTCTCGAGAGGCTGAGCTTTGGCCACTTTGGGTGGTGACTTGGAAGCATCTTTGGCTGTGCTATTTTTCGGCTGAGCCTTTGGCGCAGGTGGTGCTTGAGTGGGCTTTGATTGTTGGGTTGGCGCGGGAGCCTTGGAGAAGAAGCCAAGCAGGGAAGACTGCTTGGTCGCCGAAGTGCCTGCCTTGCTCGGCATGGTCGAGCGTGGGAATTCGGAGGGAAGCCGAAAGGCTGTTCAGTTGATGGTTGTTATTAAGAGGAAGTCGGAGCGCTGCCGATGGGGAAAAGTGCGTCAATGGAGAGCGTGGCTTGGGAGGGTATACGGAAAACTATCTAAACGCAGCGTTGATGGTGATGATGATGACTTGAAACCAGATAAAGATGCAAAGACGATGCTGAAAGGAGAATGCTAACGAGATACTGATGGGGTAGAATGAGAAGAGGATGGCTAGTGAAACCGCGATCAAGAGTCAAAGGTGGCTGTTCCGAAAGGGAGATGGAGGAAGCTCAGAGAGAGGCCAAAGACGTTGACTCTTCTTGCTTTTTAGGCTCAGCTCACTTTTGAGAATCGGCTTCGCGTGAACCGTGTGGTGTTGCTCTCGCTCAGCCCTCTTACCGCGACGCGCGACGCGGTCGCCAACCTCATTTAATTCATTTAATTTCCACAAACCAGAAAAAAACGCAACAGCAGTTGGGCGACTCAAATTCTAAAATTTTATTTCAAAAAAAAAAAAAACCGTTTATCGAGCTGCTCATGAGGACGAGGGTAAAGGTATTGTCGACTTTGAGAACTATCTTCTAGCAACCATACTGAGATCAATATATACAACGGAATTCGTTGGAATGCACCTTCTGTGTCTAGTCTGAAGGGGGAATAATGAATCAGGCCGGTCAGCGGGAAGCATCGCCGTTGTTGAGCCACTGTGGCGGGTCGAGTGCCCTGAGAAAGCGTCGTTGAGGGGGCCTCTCCGCCGTTGGCTTCGGCTGCCCTTCTCCAGCCTCGTGCGTCTTCGGCGGCAGTTGTGAGCTAGCACTCGCCCCGGCATCGGGAGGGGTGCGGTCAAGCAAGGACATACGAGGTACTGCCTCAACACCTAGATTAGAGCGAGCTCGAGCAAGAAGCTCTGAAGTTGAGCGGCGTGCCGGCTGCGACGACTCGGCCATACTGGCTCTGCTGACGGCAAGAGCTGCGCTTGGCGAGCCTGCTCGTTTTCTGCTAGGCATCTCCAATGTCTCTGTCATCCTCCCAAATTCTCGGTCATACTCTGCATCTTGTCGATCAAGCCGGCTCAACAGATCCTGTGGTTCCTCGGCGTCGATGATCAGATCTAGGTCCGCCTTTCGCTTCTGTGAGAGGGCTGTCGAGCTACTTGACGGCGTCGGCGTCGGTGTCGGAAGGGACTTGAGGTAGCGCGCTATGGAGCTTTGCGAGGCGTCGTCAAGTGTGCGGCTCTGGAAGCGGTACTCCCGGGGCTTTCCAGAAGCATCTTGCTCTCGAGCACGTTGACAGCACACATGGCGACATTCGCCTTTGCATTTGTGCTTGCATCTACATGGTAAAGAGGTCAGTTCGGCAGTGTCGGATGGTGGTAGAGGGTTAGCATCCGTGCGCGACGACTCAATCTCAAACGGCAATGCCCAAGCAAACTCACCTTTTTGGCATCCCCTCTTCTCCGTCATCCTGTTCATCTTGCAGAGCCGGCCTCTCTGAGCCCTCTGCGATGTTGTCACGAGCAAAGCCTTGAGACGGTCCAGGTACATTTTCAGCACTGCGCACAGCTTCGTCGCTCATACCTCCCCGTTGCGGCTCAGCGCGAGCTATCCTGGTCCGATGCGAACCTTTGGCCATGTCGATCGGCAGCAAGTTTGCCTGCATCAACGTGCCAGCAACCTCGTCGCATGCCGCAAACGTCAAAACTCGCATTCGAGGATCGTCGAGGTGTACATGCATCGTGAAGCGCTTCTCCGATTCGAAGCGCCAGATTGGCATGCGGCGAAAATCGACAAAGCCGCCGTCGGACGTGAGCGTGAGCACGCAAACACTCAACGCCATCTTGGATTTTTTCGATTTGAGCATGCACGTCGCACGGTTCTCTATGCGTATGGTCACATCGAGCACGACCTTGATGCCGGAAGGTGGGGGAACCGTACTTGCAGCATCGTCACCGAGCCTGTTGGCAGGCAGAGTAGCTGCAGAAGAGGTCGAAGGTGAGGACGAACGCTGCATCACCTCGAGTCCGATCCGTGGCACCGATTGTGCCGCCGCAATGACTTTGTTACCAAACGGAGGGTGCCGATTCAGGATCATCTCGATCTTGGCTGGCGTGGTGCTGGCGAGGCTCTGCCAAGTGGTGATGCCGGCATTGGCGAGCGCCTTGATGGAACGCTCACCGATCTGATCGATCTGTCGGAGCATCGCCGGCGAGCCGTCCCACGCCTCGGCAGCGATCGATCGTGCAAGGTCGAGCGCCGCTTTGCATGCGGTGCCATCTTGACGATAGATCGCAATGTCGACCACAGCCCTCGCCATGCGAGTGGCATGAGGCATGATACGTCTGATATCCATGTACGGACTCGCTTCACCTACGACTGGCTGAGATAGCTGGACCAGATTGATCGCAGACAGCTGGGCCTGGATGAGGAGTGAGATCTTGTCGGCGACATTGGCAACCTGACGCGGCGGAAAGCGGATCTCTGGATGAGCACGGAGTTGGTTGAGGAAGCCTTTTTCTCCTGGTCGCATCCTTTGATCGCATAGCTCTTCGGCTTGAGAAATCGCTTCGAGGATGGTCCTCGTGTTGGCGCCAAAAGGAATGTCAATCAACGCCAGCATGGTCTTGTGACGGATGAAGAAACGAGACATGATGATACCGTACTCGGTGGACGTGATCTCATCCTTGGTCTCCGAGCGGGTGATGAGAGACGCTTCTTCAAGGGCCGCCAGCGTCTTGGACACGAGATGCTTGAGAATTTCTTCGACGCTGTCGAGGCCGATTCCTTCGTCTTGACTCAGGTAGTAGGTCGGGTTCTTTTGCAGTCGTGTCCACATGAAGCTCTGGCGGATCCAGTCTTCGATCTGTTGCTCGGTTGTCTTGCCGCGTAGACCGATTTCAGCGTTCACGTGCTCAACCAAGCAAGGAGCCAAGCTGGACTCGATGTCTCGAGTGCCGCTGACGAGTTCGCGATAGTGCGCCTGCATCGTGTCCTCGCACATGATGACGGCGACGCCGCTGCGGTCGAATTGCGGTCGTCCCGCACGACCCATCATCTGGATCAGGTCGAGCTCCGACATTTCGCACCACTGACCATCGAACTGTTTGGTTCCTCTGATGATGACGCAGTAGGCAGGCAGATTGATGCCCGTCGCCAAGGTCGTGGTGCAGCACAAAACCGAGATCTTGTCTGCGAGAAACGCCTGCTCCACGGTCCGACGGTCGGAGATGGACAAACCAGCGTGATGGAAGGCGATGCCCGACGACGCGAGCGTCTGCAGATCCTGGTCTTCAAACGTAGCGCCCTCGAGACCGAGACGGCTACGAGCCTCTGACGAAGAGCGACTTTCACTCTCGTTGGCTTTCTTGCGAGCCTCGGCGATCGTGCTAGCCGCTTGAAGAGTGGAACGTCGGGTGGCGCAGAAGATCAGACACGGCCTACCGGCGGCGTGCGTCTCGACCAGCTCAAAGAGCTTATGGTTGAGGTAAGCTTGAAAACCAAACTCGTCCTTGCCTTTCGGGTATCCGTAGACATGCTTCTGGAGGGGGCATGGGCGATACTTGTCGTCGAACTGGAAGATCTCTGCACTCCATTTGCTGGGTGGCAAGGCGCCCTGTTGTTGAGGATTTAAGGAAGGCTGTGGTCGAGCGTTGAGATTTGGTCCGATCCAAGCCGCGACGTCTTCCAGGTTGGGCACGGTTGCTGAAACGGCGACAAAACGCACTTGACTGCCCCGCGATCTGGTTCGCGTCACCACGACCTCGAGGCGAGCGCCGCGCTGGGACTCGTTGAGGATGTGCACCTCGTCGATGAGCAAGAGGCGTATGGTGGACAAGATGCCAGAGTTATCATCCCATCTGCGTGTGAGACTGTCCCACTTCTCTGGCGTCGTGACAATCAGGCGGCTCTTTTTCGCAACATTGAGTCCATGAACAGAATCTCCGGTAAGCTCTGTGACGCCACATCCAACCGAGCCAAAGCGGGCCGACCAGTCCCGAGTTCGTTCGGAGCACAGTGCCTTGGTTGGTGCCAGATAGACAGCTCGCGCGTTCTCGGGGTCCTTGGTGAGCATGCGAACGAGTGCCAGCTCAAAGATGACGGTCTTTCCTGAGCCCGTCGGAGCCGACAGCACGACATTGTCTGCTGATTCGAAGACCTTCGGGATGCTCAGCGATTGAACAGCATTGAAGAATGGGAATGCAAAGAGGGAGCGATACATGGCGGGCAAGGTCGCGACTGGAACCAGTTGGACCCTTCGCCCCGGCTCTGGCTCAGCAAAGACGGTATTGCCTTGCGGTGGGTGCATAGCATTGCCAGTTTTTCCAACAACTTGCATTGGATGGTCGGAAAGTCTGGATTGCGGTTCGCTTTCCCTCTGGCTAGGTTGTTCACCGCGATACGGTGAGACAGGCAAAGGTCGAGCGCTGCTCGATGCGACGGGTTGACCCGGATAGTCGGTGACGAGGCCCTCTTGTTCGGCTCGATGAAAGTCGAAGTGTTGCGTTAGAGCTGCTGCATCGTGCGGATACACGGCGGTTTGCTGATAGGAATGGCTCTGGAAGGAGCTCGTCGTATGCGGGTTCCAGTGCGTTTGCACTGGACTGTATGCAGCCTCGTGATGATCATACTGAGCCAGGTCGTCTTCATACCGATCAGCGCCATAGAGATCATCCGAGTTTTCCACGGCATTATAGCCGTACTGCTCGCGGAGGAACTCGAACGAAAAGTCGTCGGTCGTATCCATGACGAGTCCTCTTACCTAGTATGGATGCTACTGTATGTGTCCTGAGGCAAGTCGCAAGCAACAGAAGCCCCTAGCAAGCATCAAAGATGGATTGATGATGCTGAGATGATGTTTGCCACCCATCCTCGCTTGGTCGATGAGAATTGGTGCTGAGTCGGCGGGCTCGCTGCGCCTCAGCCTGGCTCATCCTGAGTTGGTCACATCTAGAGAGCCACGCCCTTCCTTTTGCTGGACGCAGTCTACCCAGCTTCAGTTTGTTGAGTAAGCCTGATGGCCATAATCGGCTCTTCCGAACCGTTCGTGGCTCAGTGGAAGTGCCCGATGAGTTAGCGCCAGTCGTCATGGGAGTCAGAAGGCTCTGAAGCTTTGTCGACCTCGTAGCCCTTGTTCGGAAGCTTCCGACCGCGGTCGTTCGGCAGACCAGCACTATGGCCAATGCGATCAGTCTCCCACGGATCTCCAAGTGTTCTCCATCTTCGGATGTGATGCGAAGACGCACAGACGGCTTGCTTATCTTGGAGACGGCATCTCCGAGCGTGTCAGAGAGCAAGTAGTCGAGGCCCAAAAAGCAGCAAAAGGAGTTGCTGCGCTCTCGTCGGTTGAGAAGAAGAGCGCTGATCGCCGCTCTTAACGGGTCCTCAGCCGTCACCTTCAATTAGGCAATGGCGGGGCGCTTCCGATCCTGTGGAATCAGAACAAAGTGCGGAGGTCTTGCGATTTACTTGAGCCCACTCCCATTTGACGTCTGCATTCTTCATCAAGCGGAGGCACCGACATGAAATTGTCGTCCCTCATTCGACTGGATCCGAGTGTTCCAACACAGCGTGATAGCCCGCAAAGCGAAGGCGCGTTTCCCAAAACCGGCTGCGGGAATCCGACGCACTTACTCAATATCAAATGCAGCGATGCAGACAGTCGATGACAGCGTGGGAGTAAGTTGACTGAGCTGGACGATCACATGGAGCGACTGGCCCCTGATGCAGCGAATTCGTTGTTTGCTGCGATCGAGACACAATGTCAAGGCGATGATGCATGATCGTGTGGCCGTCCTTTGTCTTTGTCTTTCTTGTCTCGCGGCCAACGTATCAAGCGAATCGCGGATCTCGTTCGGTTCAGGGTCCTGACCCTGATTGTGTGTGCACGGCCTGACCCTTTCTGCTGGGTCTCTGCTTCCTTTTCGTTTTTCAACAAATTTCTATGTTCAAGGTTAATCTTCCTCAAAGCTTAGCCTGATAGGAGGAATGTGAGTGTGATTCGGGGCAGAAAAGAGAGAGCGTTAGGAAGGGAAGAGAGCTGCTCAGGGGTCTTTGTCACAAGGTTCGTTGGTGAGAGAAAGCTTCTTTTTATTTTATTTTTTATTTTTATTTTTTTCTCGAGTCAAGTCGAGTCGCGCTTGACCCTTTTGACAGCAGCAGCAGCAGCAGCAGCAGCAAGCGCCCCTTTGGCCCTTCGCGTTGAGGGAACGAGGGAGAGCGAGTCGTGTTTCTGTGCCTGCCTCTCACCAATCTTTGTGGTTCCTCAGTATTTCTCTGTGCTGCAGCCTGCAACGTTCATTGCTCACAGAATTGGCTGCTACGTTACCGGCGTCCAAGCGACCTGACACCAAGGTGGGTTACCAACTTATTATATCTGCAGCTTGTGCTTGCTTGCTTTCTCCCTTCATCATCACCACGGAGGTCGCTCGGCACGAGGCGGTTCTCGTTGCTCCTCTCCTTCTCTAGACGTGAATTTACAGTTCACCACCGGTTCCTGCACACACAACGCGATTCGCTCGGGTGTTACTCCGGTATCCAGCTCCGTGTGGGCCGTATCGATTTGGTTGCCCACTTTCAAATATAGGTGGACACAGCTGCAACTTTTTTTCTGCTCTCGGACACTCTTGCCTTTGTGCCGTCTCGATCGCTAGACGCTAGACTCGGACCTCTACACCTCGACATCGTTAACGCGGTCGGATACCAACACCGTATCAACTCAGCACACGTAGACTCGTCACGCTGTCGTCCCGACTTTCAAAAGGCACTTCCGATATGGCTAGATAGTCGACTGCTTGGGTCCATTTCGTACTGAAAGCAAGCGTGTCCGACGCCAGCCCTCCTTACAGCTTGGCTCCGTCTCCGTCTCTACTCGGACATCGCGACGAGAACAAGGACTCGCCGGCCCCACCGAGCAACTCGTCCATCGGATCAAACGAATAGATTATGTTCTCCCGTTCGCGTCGTGCCGATGCCAAGAGGCTGAGTGCATCGCATTCCGGTCCGAATGGCATCACACCCACTCAGGAAGATCCGATGCCCGGCGCAACCTCAATAGACACTCCCAGCTCCTCTTCCTCGTCCACCATAACACAGCATATCAACGCCAACACAACACCCATCCACATCCAACTGCCGGCGGTGCCGACAATAACCACATCCAACGCAACTCCCCTGTCCTTGTCTACATCAACCTCGATACCTTCTGGACTTTCGCAGCCCAACACTCCAGTGCAGTCCTATCCCCTGGCATCCCCGCCGCGCATCGCCCATGCGGTCGCAGTCGATCCTAACGACATGTCCAACAGCAGCTTCTCGGTCGCGTCGCTCGATAGCTTCGGTGCCATCTCCATGGCCGGCTCGACCACTGCAGCCGAAGATGGCAGTCACGCCGGTTCGCGTTTCGGTGCCAGTCCTCCCTCTTCCATGCTCGTGGCACCCAGAAGCGAGCTGTCGTCCGCTTCCATACGCAGTCAGAGGAATTGGGACCAGTTCGAAGGCAAGCCCGTTTCACCACTACCAAGTCCAGCAGTGCAAAACGAACAGGCTCAGGATATGTTTGATGTTCCCGTCGCATCGAGCTCAAGACGTGCATCCACCACCACCAACGGCCATGCTTCGGCTGCCAGGCGAACAGCGCCTGCACCGGTCAGGACTCCTTCGAATGAATCAGTACCGAGCACCAGCGAAACACGAAGCATGGCGTCTCCAAAAGCAGCAACTCAACAGCACGAAGTAGGCAGTCGCAATTGGTCCTTTTTCAGCTCAACACCATCAGGCCCTCCCATCACTCGAGCGCCCAGCATCAAGACGTCCAATGTTTCGATGCGAGGCGAGCATCATGGCAGCAGCGACTCATCAGCACCAGCTACCCCGCTGAGCGCCACAGCGCCCAGAAGCGCAGCCAGTACCAGCAACTTCGGCCATCATAACAACGCTCGCGTCACGTCGGCAGATCTGTCCAGCAGGATCCGTCTGCCTTCAAGAATGCCTTCTTTGCCAACCGAAGGATCAGCTGCAGCTGGTGCTGGTGCCGGTCCACCAAACATGAGATCCACCTCGGCCCTCTATTCGCAACCGCAGAACTTTGGCTACCCGCGACATTCACGCATCGGCAGTGGCGAGTCGACCATATCCACAGACGCCCCCCTCTATTCTCCACTTTCGGCTGTCGACCCGCATACGGGAGCGGACATGTTTAGCTTCAACTCGACCTCGCAGCTTTCACTGTCAGGTATCTCGGACGCACCCAGCGCGACACTCGACGGTCTGCCGCCAAGTGTGCCGTGGGCGCCAGGTAGTCCACATAGAATCCGGACCCGAAGTCAATTGCAATTAGATGACGATCGCAGCGCTCAATCGTCTCCGTCGTCCGCAGTACCCGGAAGAGTCGAGCACAGAAGCTGGAGAGATGCCGGTGATGCCTCGATCGACTCGGTCAGCGCCGTCATACCAAGCTCTGCGCAACGCAGCGGGCCACCAACAGCGCGACCCGAGCTTTATGCCGGCCCGGAATCATCGAAAAGGGATGCGAGCCGCACCAACGGGGCACATGAGGCACACGAATCTGGTCAGGAGCAGGATCCGTCGCGGCTTGGTCATCCAACACGTCGCCAGGGCCCGTCCGAGTCGGCGACCGGAAGCAGCATCGCCCCCACACCTCCAGGGCGTGAGAAGCCAAGCCAGTCGACCATCGCAGAGTCGCGGGAAGAGGAAGAGGAGGGCGATCGTATTGGACCGTATCGCATCGAAAAGACGTTGGGTGTGGGCGCTTTCAGTCGCGTCGCCCTAGGACGTCGGACACGCACCTCGACCGGTAACAGGTCCGACAAGTTAATCGCATCGCTGCCCGAGCTTCGTCAGAGAGCGCTTCAGAAGCACCGGCCCAGTGTCGATGACACCGGTACAGCGCGCGAGGACGACGAGCTGGTGGCGCTCAAGATGCTGGATCGCGAACCGTGCAACAACAACGAGCGTCTCAAGGTCAGTTGGGTGCGAGAAGTCGAAGTGCTCAAGCACATCTCCCATCCCAACCTCGTGCGGTTCATCTCTTCATTCAGCACGCCGTTGCATCACACGCTGGTGCTCGAGCAAGTGGCGGGAGGCGAGTTGTTTGATGCGCTCATGTCCAACTTTGATCGCTTCGCACAACGCGAATGGCTGGTACGAGCCATCTACACGGAACTGGCCAACGCGATTGGGTGGATGCATCACATCAATCTCGTTCACCGAGACATCAAGCTCGAGAACATCCTCATGACCGTCGACCTATTTGCAGCCGTCAGCGCCTCGGGTAGCGCATCGGCAGAGCCTCTACGCCCGCACCACCTTCCCACGGGACCTCTGATCAAGCTGACCGATTTCGGGCTTTCGAGGTTCATCGATCCGTCCAATCCGCTGCTAGAGACCCGCTGTGGGTCGGAAGAGTACGCGGCGCCCGAGCTGATCATTGGCAAGAAGTATGATGGACGCAAGACGGATGCATGGGCGCTTGGCGTGGTGCTGTACGCGCTCATTACAGGATCGCTACCGTTCATGGAGGATGTCAACGTAGGTGTCAACGGCGCCAGAGAAGGGCACGGTGAGGAAAGGGATCCCAAGCAACGAAAGAGGCACTTGCTACGAATTGCCAAGGGAGACTTAAGATGGCCAACACCAGCCAACGAAACCTGTGCGGACGAACCAGATCCGTCGGTGTGTCCACCGAATCTGCGGCTGGTCACACCGGTGGCCAGGGCTATGGTGGCCCGACTGCTGCGACGTGATGCCACTAAACGTGCTACGCCGTGGGAGACGTGGGACGAGCAGTGGCTATTGGGCGGCAGTTTCGGATACTCGACGAGGCAACCGGAGGTTGCAGCAAGCGGGGCTGGGTCCACTGCTCAGCAGGTGCCCAACGAGATCTCGGCAGGCGGCGAGCCGCTCGATCTGCACCCGGATCCTCGATCGCACCAAGGTCAGCATTGGCTCGAAACCCACGCAGCTGTGCGCCAGGACGACGTCGCACCAGTGGCGCGCGACGATTGATTCCCGGCTTTCTCTTTGGCCGTCTCGGTCTGATATATCATTATGCTTATCTGTATTCTTCATTCCTGATAACCAATGCAATCTTCGGAAACATCTTTGGCGGGTGTGTGTGTCTGTGTGTGTTCGCACGTTGCTTTTGGATGCTTCAATTTGGGCATGGGCATGCAAAAATTTGTGGTTTATAAATGCATCACTACCAATCTCGATCACAAGCTCCCAGTTAGTACAATGGTTAGTATAGGGCACTCTCAGTCTACGGATGTTCGCATTCGTATGCAACTGCTCAGATCAGGGTTCGATTCCCTGGCCGGGAACTTCTTTTTTGCCAATTCTGCCTGCAATTTCGCGGCCATCTTTTTCGCCTGTCTTTTTCGGTTTTTTATTTTCGGTTTTTTATTTTCGGTTTTTTATTTTCGGTTTAGACCCCTCCCTTTCACAAGCTGCTGCTCTCACCGTCACCTCTCTCTTCTTAGACACATCACCATGCGCAGACGAGTGAATGAGCCGCTACGAGTCAATGTATTGCCCGAGCGTCATCATGAGACCAAGGATCGAGGCAACGGACTACACGGGCGTGACGAGTCAGAAGTCAAGGCTGCGGAAGGTGGATACTGACCGAGCGGAAAGATCCGTGCTTTACCACTTCAAGGGAAGATCCGTCTCCGCTCCTGCTTGAGGCTAAACAAGCTAGCATCATTGTTTTGAGGCAGGACCCTGTGCTCATGCGATGCTTTCATACAAATGCCATAGGCCATATTGTAGGCAGCCCAGCACAGGAAGGCCGTGAGGGAGGGCGAACGAGATGCGCGACGTCGATCATGTGAAAGCAGCTTTCAGCGACGCCAGACCAGAAACCGGCGCCTCGGATCAGGGGAGCGTCATAAGCAAGATGAGTAGCCGGCACCCTGCGTCTGACTCCAGTCCGGCTATCTGCATCGCCTGCTTCTCCCGAATGGTGTTGGTTTCCAAGGGCGAAACCGGAACCTTTTGACCATGCTGCCGCTGTACCCTTTCCCCACCCGCCTCGCCGCCCTGTGACTGTTCTGATGCCTGGAACTGTGTTCCGACCGCTCATCCGAGATGTTTTCAGCTGCTGCCCCCGCAAACAATCACCCGCCCATTCTACCCAGACTGTCAGAGTCCCCTCGTACCGCTGCAAGGCTTCCATGTCCTGCATACGCCGTCATCGGACAGTAGCAAGGCGAACATGCCCTTGCCTTAAGCTGACGCTCATCGGAATGAGAGCGCTGCACTGTTTGACGTCAGCGCCGTCCGCTGTTCCGAGAGAGCAGTTGATATGATGGTGTTGGCTGTCCCGCTCCCGATCGCTATTCAGCACAGTGTCAAACGTGAAATGGATCGGCCTCTCCTCCTTCCCCGATGCGTCTCCGATCAAACACAAGCACACTTCCATTCTCACACCCACTCTACAAAGGCGGAACGGCACTTTCCACACCCTCACGGCCTTGCTCGTCCGTCCAGTCCGAAGCCTGCACAGGTGACTCGCTCTTCTCCCTGCCCGCCCACATGGTGACTCTGTATTTTGTGACTCGCTGCAGGAGAGTAACTCTGTTTGTTGTTGATTATCGATTGATCATCAGCCAGAAGCAGGCAACGCGCTCTTCCGTGTGTTGGACTCGCCAGAAACAGACTGGTGAAAAAAAGGGAAGAAAAAGGCGAAACGCAGAGCAAAAGAGAGATCTCTATCGAAGTGTTTCGAAGCTTAGCTCGACGCAAAAAAATTAAAGCGTGGCGTAGACTTTACACTGGAAGGTCAAACGTGGGAAGAAGAAACCGAGAAAAAGAGCCGCTTGGCCCATGCTCACAGGTTGAGTTAGGCGCAGAAGCGTGCGTAGCCTTTGCCGCACGCACCTTTCCGCTCGCCCGCTTCTCAAGTCTGCTGTGTACTTTTTCGGTGCGCAAAAGCCAACATCTCATCTCAGTGTGTGAGTGTCTTGCCATCGATGCCCCTCCAGAGCTGAGCCAGACCCGTCCAATCTGAGACGCACGCTTTTGATATAAGCAACCAACTCGGCAAGCTTGCTTCTTCCTTCTTCTCTTCTCCGATCCACCATCGCAAACTTCCTCCAACTCCCTCCCCCTCCTCCACACACACACACACGTACAACTCAAAATGGCTATCCAGAAGATCCAGGCCCGCATGGTCCTCGACTCCCGAGGTAACCCCACCGTCGAGGTGGACCTCACCACCGACAAGGGCCTCTTCCGCGCCGCTGTCCCCTCCGGTGCCTCCACCGGTATCCACGAGGCTGTCGAGCTCCGTGACGGCGACAAGTCCAGCTGGATGGGCAAGGGTGTCTCCAAGGCCATCGACAACGTCAACAACATCATCGCTCCCGAGCTCATCAAGTCCGGCATCGCTGTCACCTCGCAGAAGGAGGTCGACGACTTCCTCATCAAGCTCGACGGTACCCCCAACAAGGGCAAGCTCGGTGCCAACGCCATCCTCGGTGTCTCCATCGCCGTCGCCAAGGCCGGTGCCGGTGAGAAGGGTGTCCCCCTCTACAAGTACCTTGCCGAGCTTAGCGGTGTCAAGGCTCCTTACGTCCTCCCCGCTCCTGCCATGAACGTCATCAACGGTGGTTCGCACGCCGGTAACGCTCTTGCCTTCCAGGAGTTCATGATTGTCCCCACCGGTGCCAAGAGCTTCACCGAGTCCATCAAGATCGGCACTGAGGTCTACCACAACCTCAAGAAGGTCATCAACACCAAGTACGGCATCGACGCTACCAACGTCGGTGACGAGGGTGGATTCGCTCCCAACGTCCAGTCCGCCGACGAGGCTCTCGAGATCTTGACCGAGGCCATCAAGAAGGCCGGTTACGAGGGTCAGGTCCACATCTCGCTCGACGTGGCTTCCTCCGAGTTCTACAAGGACGGCAAGTACGACTTGGACTTCAAGAACCCCAACTCGGACTCGTCCAAGTGGCTCACCGGCAAGGAGCTCGCCGACGTCTACCTTGGCTTTATCAAGAAGTACCCCATCACCTCGATCGAGGACCCCTTCGACCAGGACGACTGGGAGGCCTGGTCGCACCTCCGCGCCAACGCCGGCATCACCATCATCGGCGACGACTTGACCGTCACCAACCCCCTGCGCATCAAGACCGCCATCGAGAAGAAGGCCTGCAACGGTCTCTTGCTCAAGATCAACCAGATCGGCACCATCTCGGAGTCGATCCAGGCCGCCCAGCTCTCGCAGAGCGACAACTGGTCCGTCATGGTCTCGCACCGTTCGGGCGAGACCGAGGACGTCACCATCTCGGACCTGGTCGTTGGTCTCGGTGTCGGTATCATCAAGACCGGTGCTCCTTGCCGATCGGAGCGTACCGCAAAGTACAACCAGCTGCTCCGTATCGAGTCGCTCGAGCCCTCGGCTGTGTACGCCGGTATCGATGGATTCACCCAGGGCGAGACTGCTCCTAAGGTGATCAGCAACAAGTCGGCTTAGAAAGTGTAGAGCGAGGATGCTGCCTTGAAAAATTTGATATCAGGTTTGACTCAGAGCGGGGCATATGTGTGTGACTCGAGTGTGCGATTGGATGACTGTGTGGCTGTGAGAATGGGTTGGATTGCGACACAAGCTCTCAGTGGGCCGGTGCAAGACAACAATTGAAACGATAAAGTTTTGCATTGCGATGATTCAACGGTTTGATTTTGTGGCTTCTTGCAAGACAGGCGTCGAGAGTCTTAGTCGATGAGGTATTTGCGCTTGAAGAAGCCTCTCAGGTGGAAGACCTGCCAGATGCCGAGCGCGACGAGCGCGAGTAGGGTGAGGACTGCGAAGTTGGTCACTCTCATGTTGGTTGATACTGGGTTTGCGCAGAGAGGAATCAGAACGTTTGTGGAAGAGAAAGCAGAACGAGGGTGTTAGCAATTCTATCTCTCTCCTTTTTTCCTTCCCTCCGTTTGAGAAAAGGTACTCACGATTAGTGTCAGCCATCCTCAACTCCCTCTTCTTGAGATACTCCATCTCGTTTACGATCTCGTTGGCTACCGCCTCCAACTTCCTTACTTCCGTCTCCAACCCGCTCAGGCTCTCCTGGTTGGCGATGGCGTTGTAATCCACCGCATCGGCGCCGATATCTACGTCGAGGTCTATGGTGACTTTTGGGATGGCTGCGCCGCTCTTGTGCGTGAGAGTGTTTTTGAAGCACACCCCCAAATCCGCATGCGAGTGCGTGTTGATAGCAAGTCTTGTTTCGCCTTTGATCGCCTTCTTCGAGAGGTAGACGTTGTTGTGTTTGGAGCCGTCGACGACTTCAATGTCGACGCGTTGGTTGGTGAAGTCGAAAGGTTCCGGCGAGACGACCGAGGCGGTGACGATGACGAGGCTGTCGGAAAGGGCGTAGTTCCAGATGCATTTGGTGTGCGGGTGGGCGGCGGCGTTGAGGTCGAATTTGATCGCAGAGGTGAAGGGGATGGAGAGTAGGAGGAGACAGAGGAGTGGCGCTGCGGAGAGCGTTGAGATGTGCATTGTCGTAGGATCTGCCTAGGCGGCGAAGCCAGTCGAAAGTCGGAAAGCTTGGGAAGGACGTCGTTCACTCGTCCAGGTGACGCCGGGGTTGAGCAAGACAGAGATGAGCCAAAGGAGATGGGCTTCGTGGAAACCGTTGCGAGCCAACGGATACGCTGCTGCTGCTGCTGCTGCTCTTTGATAGCTGCTACGCGGATCCGCTCTTGTAGAAGTGCGCCGTGCGATGCTGTGATGTTGTGAGGTGATGATCAGAACGAGGAGAGCAGAATGAAACGGTCGATGTGGAACGCCGTCTCGGGGCAGGAGGTCAGTGCTTCGCTGGAAGCTTTGAGCGCTTCTGTGTGTCTCACCTTGGCAAGCCACCTTAACATCGCGTCAAAAATTCCCGCCTTCTCTCGCGCGACAAAAAATATGAGAAGAACCACAGCTTCCAAAAAATCTCTTTCCAAAATTTCCCTCACCCACCGCCATCATCACCCTTTCTCCTCACCATCAACACTTATCACCACATCAGCACCCCCCTCAAATCTCGCCCAAAATGCATCTCATGTTCACACAAGACAAGGTAAGCTCTCCTCTCTTCTGCCAACCTCACACTTGCCTCCACCCAGACTAACGTCGTTTGTTGTTTTACTTTGGGATAGGACGGCAAGCGCATCTACACGCTTAAGAAGAAAACCGTCGAAGGAGTCATCACCAAATCCGCCCACCCTGCCAGGTTCTCCCCCGACGACAAGTTCTCAAGACACCGTGTGACGATCAAGAAGCGATTCGGTATATTGCCCACTCAGATGGCCGCTAAGCCGATGTAAGGCGCTGCAGCACAGCGGGCCCACCGCAGTTTTCAGCATCAACCCTTTTTCAACTATCGCATATACCCGTCAGCCACAATCCAGACCACCAATCAAGACGATCGATTGGATCTTGGCTGTGAGCTGACACCAGGGCCAGGTAACCTCAGATCGCTTTGCATGAAAGCCAGCTTGGATCAACAAGTAAAGGTCCCGCAAGGTCCGGCCTGCCCTGACAAAACCCCCCGCCGTTTCACCTTCAAACCTTTCTCCCATTTCCCACTCACAACATGTAGCACTATCAATCTCTCTTCTTTCATTTGCAATCGTCTTTCACACAAGCATACACACACTCGCTTTTCGGGTAGGATTTCACATTGCTGTGCCCCGCCGGCTAACCAAACCTCGCCAACCTCCGCCTACGCATCTCCTCCGCGCTCACTTCCTCCGCCTCCGACTCTTCATCCTCGTCATCATCTGCCCCTTTCGCTGCCTCCCCAGCACCCGCACCACTCGCCCCTGCAGCCGACTCCTCTTCTTCCACCACCTCCCCCCTCGCCCGCCGCTCCTGCTTCTCCTGCTCCTCTCGCGCTTTCCTCCTCGCCTCCTCGCGCATCTTGGAGATGCGATCGACGTCCTCCGGGATCGCTGCTTCTTCTGACGCACGCGTCGGGGCCCGGTAGTTGGGATTCCCAGCTGCGAACCGTGTCGCCGCCTCCGTATCGCCCAAACTCGCAGCGAGCGCAGCTTGGAGCTCGGCATCTTCGTCGTCGTAGTGTCGGTCCTGTCGCGGTCCGATGAGAGCGCTCGCTTCGGGCGCACCGCGTATGCTGAACGGATCGACGGAGTCGTCGTCGCTGGGGACGTCTTCGTAGTCGTCGTCGTCGTCGTCGACGATCTCTTCGACGTCCTCGTTGTTCCGGTTGGCTGCTGCCATGGCTGGACTGAGGAAGGGCGAGCGGTGGGACAAGCTCGAGGGTCGAAGCTCTTCGACGTCGCTGGAGAGGGTGTCATCGGCGCGCGAATCGTCGAGGTCGATGGCGTCGTCGCGTGAGAGGCCGGATTGACGTTCTTGAGCACGTCGCTTTCGACGACCGACGGGGCGAGAGGATGTCGAGGCCGAGGCCGAGGACTCTGCAGCTGCACCGGGAATGTGGGCCGCGCTGCTTGCTCGAGAAGGCTGGCTGGAAGTCGAGGACAAGCTTGCTTCCATGGCTCTGCGAAGGTCGTCGTCGACGGGGTCAACGTATCCAGCGCGGTGTCGACGGCGTGACGGCGCGATGGCATCAATGTCGGCGTCCGTCTCGCCCATGGAGCTGTCACCGCCTTGGGCACCTTCGGAGCTGCCGCTGCGTACCTGACGAACTCGAGACCGGCTGGGTGTACCAGGAGCAGAAAGAGTGTGCTGTGCCAGACTGGCGCTGAGTGCTGCCTGCAACTCTGCATCTTCTTCGTCGTCACCGACGCCGCGGCTGCCGAGAACGAAGCTGGTTGCGGCGGGCGGCAGAGCGCTTGATGACTTCGAGTCGATCCCTGGTCGAAGGCCGAGGTTTGCTGAAGCGGATTCAGTGCTGGTTGAAGAAGCGCCTGGTGGCGGAAGGTGATCCGCGATCTGGTCCGCATCCGATTCGCGGAGTCCCTGACCTGCGCTGCCTTCGGAAGCCTGGACTACAAACACCGAGTAGCCCTCTGCTTCAGCTGTGTGGAGCAGCGTGCCGAGATAGTTGTTGCCGATCCATTGTGGTTCTGGAAGGAAAGAGTTGAGATTGTACCAGAACTTGCTCGTCGTGCCGAAGGAGCGGATGGTGAACCAATGGCTGTTGAGGTTGAGCACGAAGGCCGCCTCTCGTTCGGGTGTATCGTGTCGCTCCCTCATCCTGGCGGAGCGCCAGCTAGAGATGGAGATGCCCCACACCTGAAGCGCCCTCTCGAGGACGGATGCGCTGAAGAAGCCCGTGTCGTCCATGTTGAGGCTGGAGCGGTCGCGTGCTGCGATATCTGCCTGACTTAGCCCGAGCTCGGAGGCTTCGAGTTGATCGAGCTCAGTGGCGATCTGTGCGAGCTGAGAGGCGTCATAGTATTGACCTTGAAGGAGCGCGTTGAGGGCGTGCTGAGCGCACAGCATGCTGCCTGGCTCTTGACGCTCATGATGTATGTAGGCTATGAGCTGCTGCTGCGGTGTGGAAGAGGACATGACTGCTGCTGGGGGTTGCGTCTGCGGCAACGCGGCGGTCGAGGGGGAAGAGGGGCAAGGATCAAGTGGCTGTCCGCCTTTCTACGAAGCTGAGCAGATCCTTTGTCGATGTCCAGGAGGGAAGAGAGGTGAGGGAAGGGAAGAAGGGAGGATGTAGAAGCTCAGTCGGAAGCAAAGTTGAGTTGATTGCGCGTTCTCTTCCAAACTGTCACAACGGCAATCCGTCACAATCAATCACAATCACAATCACATTCACTCACTCACTCATGCTCGTGTCACACTCACGCTGTGACAAACGTGAAGCGCAGCGAGATGCGATGCGATTTTCCTGCGCTTGTTGGTGTGGAGGCTAAGCCTTGAAAAAAAAACGCGGTTGTGGCGTGCGTGTTCGTTGTGCGTCTGCGCCTCGCAACGAGGACCCTGTCGGGATCGCCGCTCGATAAAAATGAAGCTCGGGAGTCGCGACTTGAGACTCAGCAGCAAGCACTGAAGCGGCTGTGCCGAAACCAGACCGACGACGCTTTCGATCGGATCACACTCCGGTATCTTTCATATCTCTCTACAATCACATAGTCTCACTCGACAGAGTCACCTTGTTTCTTCGGAACCGACGACAGACAGCGCCACAGCGAAGTCACACGGTCAACGCTTCCAGTTCAGAGAGCTTCAGCGGACAAGCTTATCGTTACAGGAGTCTCCTTCGATCAACGGAGCACGATCCCACACCATGTCGACATCTTCGGTTGCGCCACGCAGGCCATCTGCAAGACAGACTCTCTCTGCTGTCCTCGTGTCTTTGCTGCTGCTTGGAGCACGGGCGACAACGGTGGCCGCTTCCAAGCAAAAGCTCTCGCCTTTCGACTGCAGCAAGGTTGCCGTCTCGAGCAAGCACTCGTTTGACCTCTCCAAAATCGCATACCCCATTCACACCTCGAATCAGGAGTCAACACCGCCATCAGAGACGAAGACGTCGATCGACATCGATCTCTGCAAGCCGCTCGAAGCAGATCCAAATCGCGACGAAAAGGACCAGTGCCCACGCGGAACGAGGATATGCATCACCATCGAGACGATCAAGGATGATAAGACCATCGTCACGCAGGCCATCCCCGTCGCCTACTCGGGCGAGTCAGGTGGGAGCAAGATCGACGCTCAAGTCGAGTGGGGCGAAGAGCTAGAAGGAGGCGAGAAGAGCATCGAGCTCCAACTGCACGGAGCTACCTATGCTGGGCGCGAGCAGAAGGCAGAGCTTGAGCTTGTCTGCGATCACAAGGCCGAAGCTGACTCGCATCCAACAGCGCGTAGCTACGATCGAGCGGATGGAAAACTCAAATTGCGCTGGCCAACAAAGTTTGCGTGCTCCGATGCTGCGTCCACGCCTGGCAGCGGAGGCGGAAGTCCGTCCAAAGGCGGCTCGGGCAGCGATTCGGACGACGGTGACGACAGCAGTGGGTCGACATCATCAGGTGGGTGGGGCTTCTTCAGCTGGCTCTTCTTCCTGCTCTTTGTCGGATTCATTGCGTACATGGGCGTGGGCATGTACAACAATTACAACAAGTACGGAGCAAGCGGATGGGACCTTGTCCCTCACAAAGACTTTTGGCGTGAGAGTCCGTACATTGCCCGCGATGCTGCCACACATGTTTGGCAGACTGTCTCAGGCAATCGCGGTGGAGGCGGATTCGGCGGATCAGGTGGACGTGGGGCATACGAGCCAATTTGAAGTGCTTCACAGAATCAGCGAAATCTTTCTGGCTTTGTCGACCATGTATGTTCACCCACCGACTTTTACGACTTGCAATGCTACATTCTGGAATGGTACCACCAAGCAACCCTCGTCCGAATCACATCGGCGTTGTGCTCTTTTCGAGGGCAGTGTGTGTCCCGCTCACTTGTCCCACGCCCAGCTCAATTTGGCTTCATGTGTCAACAACCTCGTCAACTCTCAATTGTGCTCCGTGGCGAAGCGGAACGAAAGCTTATTTTGCTTCTGTCGCTTTGACGAATGCGGGACATGTCAACAAGCTTCGTCGCTTCCGCATACCCTCACAAACGTTGTTAGGACAAAAGCTTGGAGAGCGACCGTTCTCGACAAAAAGGCTCTCCCTCATCGAAGTATATGTCCTTCCAAAGCCTTCCGCAACTTCCCTCCCGCCCCCATCCCACTCCGCCTCGAAGCCAAACCTTTCACCCTAACACATCGTGTACTTCCGTATCCAGCCCTACTCATCCTCATACTCTGTATTACCATCCAAGACTCGAATTACCACCCGCTCGCAAGTTGCTATCATGAGCAAGGACGCTATCGCCGAAGGATCCCAGAAGAAGGCCGAGCAGAAGAAGATCGACGAACCTTGGACGGACAACGAGCGCCAGCTCATCCTCAACCATGTGATCAGCCAAGTCCGCTTCGCCGATGTGCTGGCCGAGCTGCCCGAGGTGCTCACCAAAGCAGGCTGCCCCAGTCGCTCCAAGCAAGCTGTAAGTCCGAACTTCGATGGCTATGCATGGTCATATTTGTTACCGTACTGTTACTGATGACTCCATATACGCTGTTCTCATCATACGCTACTCCGTGCCATTCTCCGTCGATCATGGTGGTTCTTTAGTACCGGGACCAATGGGCCCGTAGGATTCAAAAGGACCTGCTCACTCTGTATGGAGGCACCACTCCGACTTCGCCGTTCAAGGCCGCCGGTAGTCCCTCGAAGCGCCAGCGCAAGGACCAGTGAAGGCGAATCCGCACTCAGCATCGCATTGTCGAGTTCCACACACATGGCGATGGTCGTATCTCAAATCCTTCTATCCTCTCCCTGACCGCTTCACATCCGCACCTTGAATCAAAAACTTTCTCTCGATCGTCTCCATCCCTTCTCACCCTCGACTCAGCTGTATCACAATGTCCAACATCAATGCTCTCATCCCTTAAACATCAATCCATGGCCAGCTGATTTTTGAAAGCGTTCCCAAAGCTTGGACGTTGCGCTCTGTCAAACTCGTCAGCTCGAGAGAAAGCTGCGGTCCACTGAGGCAATTTTGATTTCAAATCAGGCTCCCACATGCCTCACGATGCTGCCGCCCTTTGTTGCTATCTGCGCATTCCACGACGTCACGCTCTGCTGCCGCCCTTTTTTCTGGCTGATCCGTTTCTTCCAAAAAAGCGCTTTCGGATTGATCAGCTTTCGCACCGCGCCAGAATTTGTATTCAGCTATTTGAAACACGCGCAGATCCCCCAATTCAAAATTTTCCCTGCTTCGAGGTGTCTGCGATTTGTGCTGCATTTTTTTCTTTCTCGAGGTTGGTTCTTCTGGCAAGGCCAATTCGAGGTTTTTTTTCCCCCTTCAAGCTGAGCTGGACAAGTTGCAGGTTCAAGATGATGATGACCTCCAAGGTGGGGTTCGAGTAGCCAAGCCTGATCGCCGACTCCTTGCTTCTTGACCTTCACCTCTTCCCTCCGTCGTCGCTTCACCACACACCGCCTTCCACCTCACCCTTCGCTCTTTCCAACAAACACCGGCAGAAAAGGAGCTCCGAGGTGCTTCACCCGTCACACTCTCCACCATGGCGCCTCCACCAGCAGAAAAGGAGACCCGTATCGCCATTGTCAACTCGGACAAGTGCAAGCCAAAGAAATGTCGCCAGGAGTGCAAAAAGTCGTGCCCCGTCGTCCGTATGGGTCGACTCTGTATCGAGGTGACTCCCTCGAGCAAGATCGCATTCATCTCGGAATCTCTCTGCATTGGTTGTGGTATCTGCCCTAAAAAGTGTCCCTTCGAGGCCATCAACATTATCAAGCTCCCTACCAACCTCGAGAACGAGACCACACACAGATACAGCGCCAACTCGTTCAAGTTGCATCGTCTCCCCACCCCACGTGCTGGTCAGGTTCTCGGTCTCGTCGGCACCAATGGTATCGGCAAGTCGACCGCGCTCAAGATTCTGGCCGGTAAGCAGAAGCCTAACCTGGGTCGATACGATGACCCTCCCGACTGGCAGGAGATCCTCAAGTACTTCCGTGGTTCCGAGCTGCAGAACTTCTTCACAAAGGTGCTCGAGGACAACATCAAGGCGCTCATCAAGCCCCAGTACGTCGACCACATCCCTCGTGCCATCAAGGGCAAAGCCAGCGTCACCCAGCTCCTCGACGGCAAGCTCGAGAAGGACAACAAGCAGGAGGTCATCGACATGCTCGACCTCAAGGAGGTGCTCGAGCGAGACGTCCAGAACTTGTCCGGTGGTGAGCTGCAGCGATTCGCCATCGGCATGTCGTGCATCCAGAACGCCAACGTATACATGTTCGACGAGCCCTCATCGTATCTCGACGTCAAGCAGCGTCTCAATGCGGCGCGAATGATCCGATCGCTCCTCGACTCCAACACCTACGTCATTGCCGTCGAGCACGACTTGTCCGTTCTCGACTACCTTTCCGATTTCATCTGCTGTCTTTACGGTGTTCCTTCCGTCTACGGTGTCGTCACTGTGCCTTCACCGGTACGTGATGGTATCAACATTTTCCTCGATGGTTACATTCCTGCCGAGAACATGCGTTTCCGTGAGGAGTCGCTTTCGTTCAAGATCTCCGAAACTGCAGAGGACGACGTGATCGACAGGACGCCCAAGTACGTTTGCCCACCGATGACCAAGACGCTCGGAAACTTCAGCCTCAGCATCGAAGGTGGTGAATTCAGCGATTCCGAGATCATCGTCTTCCTCGGTGAGAACGGTACGGGTAAGACTACGTTCGTCAAGATGCTTGCGGGCAAGCTCGAACCCGATGCAGGTGCCAAGAAGCCACCGCAGCTCAACGTTTCGATGAAGCCTCAGACGATCGCGCCCAAGTTCCAGGGTACGGTGCGCATGCTGTTGCTCAAGCAGATCAAGGCCGCTTTCATGCACCCGCAGTTCCAGACGGACGTGGTCAAGCCCATGTCGATCGAAGCGATTATCGACAACGATGTTCAGACGCTCTCGGGTGGTGAGCTGCAGCGTGTTGCTCTGGTGCTTGCGCTGGGTAAGCCTGCGGATATCTACCTGATCGACGAGCCTTCGGCGTATCTGGATTCGGAACAGCGTATCATTGCATCGCGGGTTATCAAGAGGTTCATCATCCACTCGCGCAAGACGGCGATGATCATCGAGCACGATATTATCATGGCGACGTATTTGGCTGACAGGGTTATCGTGTACGAAGGTCAACCGTCGGTCAAGGCTACTGCAAAGAGGCCAGAGTCGTTGTTGACGGGAATGAACAGCTTCTTGGCCACGCTCGAGGTGTCGATGCGTCGTGACCCGACCAACTACAGGCCACGGGTGAACAAGTTTAACTCGATCAAGGATAAGGAGCAGAAGGCGGCTGGTCAGTACTTCTTCTTGGAAGATTAGAGGTGTTTCAAAAGGAACCTTGGTTCCAGCGCACGTCTTCGAGCGTGTAGGTTTGTGTATACCGTCTCTACTTGCATGTCCATCTATTCATCCATCACTTGTGTTGCGGAGGTGTTGCCTGTGTTGTGATTTGAGAGCGCAGTGTAGTCTTCAAGTGCGAACTTCAATGCTACAACGCTATATCCTCTGGGCGTGAAAGCGATTCACCTATTCACACGGGTTGGAGACTTTCTCAAGCCGCGTAAAGAGTCATCCGAAGCAACAGAAGCACATCCTGACCCGGGTGCGGTGTGAGGATCAGCATGCTTTGCGGATCGATCCGCAAATGAAGCCCAAGCGCGCCCTTTGAGAGGTCCGAGCACAGCACGCTTGCGCCCACCAAAAAAAATCGCGCGTCCACGCTGCAGCCACTCCCACCATCTCGGACCTCCTCTTCCTCTGCCATGTCTTCAGACTTTGTACAGCGTTTTCTCGACATCCGCTCGATCAATCGTGCAAATAAAAAGTGTTTTCGACATCCTGAGGGTCGTAGGAGTCCGTAGATATCAAAAAAAGGCAAAAAAAATTTCAGTCGACACCTGTGAGATTCGAACTCACGCCCTCAGAGAGGATATCCTAACATCAGC